>JACRUU010000020.1:9312763-9357763 GCA_030449085.1 Kryptopterus vitreolus
TTTCTGAAAAGGTTTCTCCCCTTTGCGTCTGTCTACTTTTAAAAGGGCATCCCTTATCAACCCCCCAGGGACTTCTGTGTGTGTGTGTGTGTGTGTGTGTGTGTGTGTGTGTGTGTGTGTGTGTGTGTGTGTGTGTGTGTGTGTGTGTATGTATGTGTGTCGGTGTGTGTGTGTGTGTGTGTGTGCGTGTGTGATAACATTTCCTCAAGCTCTATGAACATCAGTCATGATGTCATCTTTCGGAAAACAAAGTTATCACATACGACCGTTTTTGTTTTCATTGCAGCTTGACCTGGTGAGATGGAAATTCCTGTTGTTTTAAAATCAACATATTTGAAACACTTCAGGTTCAATAAGATTCACAGTCTCCTCACATGGTTCTCTTTATACAAGACATATTATTTGTCTATTATACATCTATACAATCATTTGAATAACTTTATTACACACCTTTGAGATGAAATGGGACACTGACTAAACTCTATACCTACTCGCTTCCATCCATCCGTATCTGATTATACTAATGGCCTAAATATACTAAATATACTAAATACTAAATATACCAAATCATGACAAATCGAATTGAACATGTTCTCAGAAGAGTGGATGTTATTATAACAGTAAATCTGAAATAAATTTGGAGAAAGATGTTCAAAAAGGACAATCTTTTGGTTAAATGTTGACAAAGTTTATATATACACAGTAGTGCTGGGCGATATACACACACACACACACACACACACACACACACACACATATATATACATATATATATATATATATATATATATATATATATATATATATATAAGATATAATCTTGTTTTTTTTTTATTTAAAACAAATCCAGACATATCAAGATATATTTTGAATCTTGAAATTATTCTAACAATATGTAGATATAACTTGTTTTATATATGGCCCTGCCCTAATACACATTATGTATGTATGTGTATGTATATGCATTAATATTACTAGGTACATATATATGTGCATTAAATATATAGAAACTAAGTCAAATGGGTTCTTATTGCCAATTTCCTCTCTATCACCCATATACATTGGAATGAAATGTCATTTTCTCAAGAACTACGGCGCAGCGCAGAACCCCAAGTACATAAAGTGCAATAATATGCAACAGTGTGTGCGACGAGTGCAGGACAATAAAATACACAGAACTGAATAATAAACAGACAGGACAATTAATACACAGAGCATGGGCTGTAAACTCTGAAGTATTAAGAAGTTGTCAGCGATACATTTAGCACTCCATAAAGTGCCTGAAACAGCATTGCAAAGTGCGGCGTGAAATCATCTGGATTAGCTGCTTATCTAGCTATATAGATATATATACTATATATATATATATATATATATATATATATATATATATATATATATATATATATATATATATATATATATATACAAATCAGTGAGATAATGTCTATTTATAGCTGCTATATTGTAAGTGGTAACAGAAACAGAAACAAAAATATTGGTGAATTGGTAGGAAGAAAAATCATAGTTCTTCAGGATGTACTGTTACAGGAAAATAAAACATTTCTTTTGTTTGAGTGCATAAAACCACACTACAAATGACTATTTTCTTATAACAGCACGTCCTGTTTCTTTCTTTACATGCATTTTACTATGCATTTATTTATCACTATGCTGCATAAATACACTATTCATTGTTCTGTATAAGTGCCTAGTTATATGAAATATATGAAGTTATATATATGAAAGCCATGTCATAATGTATGGATTTATGTGTCGATGTCATGTTACAATATATAACTGCAATAAAATACATTGTGCATAGAAATTTTTGCAATGCATTATAATACAGATAACATCTGTATTTTGAGTGAACGATTTCTACTTACACGTCTAGATTTAACGGATCTTATCTTCAGGGCAAGGCTGGTATATGTACTATGTAAAAAGCTGTTTTTGAGTCATCTAAAGGCAGGCACAACTGGCAGGATGTGATAACATGCTCTGCATTCAGCCCTCATCTGTAGTGGAAAAGAAAACGGGTGGAGGACTTGAAGAAAAAGGGAAAAGGAGGAGAACTGTAGCGGGGAGAAGAAAGTGAACTTAAACTATATACACCCTTATTATCTCTTTCTGGGATTGTTATTTCCTGTCACATTTTGCTGTGCGACAGTTGGTATATGTATATATGGTTACAAAGAAATAAGAAGGAGAATCAGTAGTCCTAGTGACAAATATCTGGATATTCAACTTAATAACGGTTTTTTTAAAAAGTGCACTATTCGCGACAATCAGAATGAATAAATGAAGCGACAAGTTAATGAACACAGGCAACTTTAATTAGAAATATGGAACGTCACACAATACACACCTCAGCTGAATAGATGAGACATTATTTTAAGCTTTCACCATTTATCCTTAATCATTCTTTTTTCATTCATTCACTGTCATTTCACTAATCAGAATAGAAAAGGTAAATGTAATAAGAAAAAACTTTGCCTCACTATAGTAGTAAATATTTGCCTTCTACAGCTAATCTCTGGTGTGATGAGTTGCTCTCATTTAAATGTATAAATATATGCATGTGATTTCATCAATGCAATTAAATATTCTACATATTACTTGATTTTTAATAAAGCCCTCTCCTTTGTTGAGCTTTTAAGACCATTCTCATTTCATCAAGAATATTACACAATGACCTTCGTGTCAGTCTGAAATTTGGAAGAAAAAAAAAGTTTATTAAATGATTAACTGAGGGACAATAAGCTTTTCGGTAAGTTCTGGGTTTTAAAGGAATACTGAAGCATTCTTTTTAGCCTAATCTCTACCTCATACTGAGTAAATGTTCAATTACACCGAGCTCTAATGTCAACATGGTCTCGTGTACCGAGAGAAACTCATTTGTGGAATAGACATTTATTGAATTCAAAGAAATATTGATGGCTAAATCTGTTTGTAAGCATGATCTTATAAATCCCTTGTTTGTGTACCTCCTTTCAGAGCTGATACATTTTTTTTGAGGGAATAATCCAAGCTTGGAGACTGTAGTGCTTCATAAATTGATACCACCAAAATTTTGTCTGCTAAGCTCTTAGGACTTTACTGAACACAGTGATGAACAATCTATGTAACAAAAGGGTTTTTTGTTTTTTTTTCCCATGGATATGCATGCGAGACACTGAAAAAGATTTTCCCTGGTTTCTTGTCCTTCAATCAGAGAACTTACACATATAATAAAAGAGAATGTAGTTTAAAAATATATACTAAAAAGAGACATACAAGCTGAAATGAATCTGTGATGTCCATGCATGCTCTGGTGGTGAATTCATTTCTGGGAAATTTACACACAAAAAACAAACCACCATAAAATTTGATTGTAAACTGAGAGCTTTGATACGGCGCCATCTACAGGAGTGAGAACTACATTCGAGTTTATAAATCTGTAGTGCTGCGGGCTTCACAAGGTAACATTAGTTCAGGAAAAGACTGACTGTCAGGAGAGATTTCAAGAGAGGACAAATGGTGTTTGTGCAGCAGTTTGAGTGGCCATTAATTCTGTCCATTAAGAAGCCCTTTTGCTTTCCCACCCAGTCACCTCCAACTGCCTCTGCCGTTAACAGGCTCTGTCTAGAACGGGGCAGTCGCATCGCCGGATGGAGTCATCAGCATTTTTATGAGGTAGGAGAATAGGAAATGCCAACGTCATTATAACTGACTGGCAGACGGGCAGATATCTCTCTACGGCAATGAGGCGGTGCTTAAATTGGCCTTTCTACTATCGCTGGATCATCTCTGAAGAGGTTTCTCAATATGTGAGGTAAACTTCCAAGGGCATGGATTTTAATGGGTGTTTGCACACATTTGTCTTTAGGAATGGCTTGCAAAGGGTATTAAAATAAGATTCAACCCAGCCAAATGGGTCGTATGAGATCAAATTGGCTTGTACTTTAGTGTAAATCTGCTTAAAGTGCTTTTATGTTTTGGGCTGTTCATGTTCCCCATACTTAAATAATGCAAAAACAACCCAAACATGCTCATTTAAACTATTATAAATCACACATGCAGGACAAACATCTAGATGCCTCCCCTTGAAATACACATACAGCAGATCCAGGTCATTAAGGCCAGTAAAGCTTCTCTGTTGGCCATAATAATATCAGAATTATGGACTTCAGTTTGAATATTTTTTTCTATGTATTAAATCATTCCAATTAATCTAATCCCTTCATTTCATAACTTTTCTCTTTGTGGCAATGAATCCAGGAGATTATATTTATGTTAGAATTTCTACCATCACCATATTTTTTGTCATCCTGTGTTGCCAGGGTAAAAGAAATCTATATTCAGGCCCTGAAAATCAACAGTGTTGTAACTATGATGCTGCTGCTTTAACCAATCGGTTTTCGTTTTGGAAACACCAGAACCATCTAGCAGGCATATAAGGTGGTAGAGCAGTGGTTAAGTGGTTAAGCCAGAAAATCAGAAGATCACAGGTTCAAATCCCACCATCACCAAGCTGCCGTTAGTGGGCCCTTGAGCAAGGCTCTTAACCCTCATATGCTCAGCTGTAAGTTGCTCTGGAAAGGGTGCCTGCCAAATGCTGTAAATGCATACAATAATTTTGCCAGGATTTTTTTTTTCATTTTGCAATGACTGAATGCGAAGAAGAAATAATTTTGTTTGCGGATGTACCTACAAGGCAAGCTTCTCTTGAGTAAATATCAGCCAAAACAATTCAAACAAGTTCATAACCATTTATATTTTTGAGTGCTTCTTTCTGTAAAATCTGCAAAAAAATACACAACAGCACTCTGTTATACTATGTTTTGTATTATATTGATGATATCTAAAGCTATAATGATGCTATTATGAGGTAAAGTGATTCAGGTGGAACACCTCTGAAGGCCTAGGTGTGGCCTTGCACGGGCTGACATTACCATACCATATCTACATGTTCATATTATAAAGCACTAGAATGGCAGATTATGAAGTGTGATACAATCATAAGGCCAATAAATTCATTACATAACACTGTACCTTAACAATGTAGTGATAAATAGAAAGAATAAAAATGCACAAGCAATTGTGATCAGTAATAAACAGCAGGCCTTCAATGGGCACGTTATCAAAGAAAGAGGCAAATGTCCAAGCCTTTATTTAAACCGCACAGTGCTAGTATGTCTAGTGGGAAAATGTAAAACAGTTCCGTCCTGAGGAAAAAAAAAAAAAAGCTATTATTCTTTCTTTCGATGACTACAAGTGGAAATGTTGTGATATACTGCATGCCAAATCATTTTTAAAGTTCATTAATGTTCTCCTTATCCTGAGATAGGGTCATGGCAGATCCTTAGATATTCCCAAATAGGAGGACCCGGGAAAATCCAAATGGACATGGTGAGAAGAAGCACATAGACGTTTTTTAATATCGGTTTGTTTTATTTTGTGTTTCTGTTACACTGGTAACCATTTGCATATTTATAATTCCCAATAGATAACTCGGTGAGAAAACACCAGATGCGGCAAATCAGCACTGAATAATATGTTTTACGAGTCTTGGTACACAATGTGACGGTTATCCAGATGACTTGCACAAAACCGAATGTTGGCGATAATATTTACAGGCGTCCTTTGGCTGCTGGAGAATATAAGAAGGGGAAAAAGCAACATTCCATTCAGGGTCTTCTATGGTCTAACAGAATGCTGCTTTTGAGGGTTTTTTTTATCGGATAAAAATCACAATTCTTACAGTTTCTGTCTTCAGGGCTTTGAATGGGATTTAATACACAAGTCCACACTGACTGAACCAATGTCAAGCTTGGATTGAACAAAATCCATAGTAAACAAACATTAGCATTCATGAAGCTGTAAATCAATCAGTCCGTCCTTGGGTATTATACAGGTATTATTTCCTTCACACAATAGACTGTAAAACGGAGTTGTGTGGATGATTAAATATGCCACCCCACCCCAATCACACCAACAAACAGTGAAGCAAAGCATCCAAACTGATCCCTGAATTCCCTCAGATAAATATTTCACCGTCCTCTTGCAACTACGTATGCTAGATACACCATTTTGTTTTGTTGTATTTATTTTTGTTGGGTTTTTTTCCCTGAATGAGTTGGCCGGTTTCTTTCATTTGGTCATTGATGTGTTGTAGGACAATGTTGTTTACCAGTCTTGAATGGAAAAATAAAATATGATTCAAGATGAATTTAACATGGGAATTAGAAATCCATTATCCAGTTGTTAAAGGGCTTCAGAGACCTTTTGGCTTTATTGTTAAACCACTGTTACGATATACATGTGTTTTGTACACCAAGTTCTTCACATTTTGTTTTCTTTTCAGATGCTTGATGTGAATATTTACTGATCTGTTCTTTAATCTGTGTGTCTGTGCTTCTGTCACAACTCAATTGTGGATAATTGCCTGACAATAAAAAAAAACTTAAGGAAATTAGTCATAAAAGTTGTATAATCGATATACTCTCTAACATCTTTAGTAATTCGAACCCGAATCTGTTCATTTAATTCATGGTATTTGTGGAACTTGCTTCTGATGATGTCAATAAGCACCTCTGTATTAACAAATAGCAGCCAATAGAGGACAGTGTCACACTCTGGGAACTAAATCTAGCAGGATTCACCTGGTCCACAGCACATGGGAAATGGAGGAGCATTGTTCAAATACAAATTATGTAAATAAAACAGGAAATAGGAGGGCTCTGCTGAGGAAGAGGATGAAAAAGACGGTCATGTAAGACTCGCCAGACACTCTGATTGGGCTTAACAGCTCCCAATGCTCAGCTTCAATGAGTTTAATTTCCTATTTTCTCCTTAGCCTTGTGTGCTCTGTAATTTACACGCATTAGACTGGGCTTCCTGTGATCTTGTCTAACTGTCCACCCCGGCAGGAGAAGACAGCACTAGGGTCAGGCAGGCAAAAGACAAGGCTTGCACTACAGCGGCGTTTGCACTTCTGTGTAATATGTCCAATTAACTTTGGACAATGCGGCTCATTTGTGCACAAAAGAAAGCAGTCATTCTTCTCATGCTGGTACTGCAAAAAAGGGAGCAGGTTTCAAATATAATTAATAATCAGGTTGGCCCTTACGGATGAGGCAGGCGGAAATAATGCGTGCGGATTTTATTGTGCCAGTACATTGACGGGAAGAAAACAGGACTTGCTGTAAAAGGGCTGAATGTGCCGAATATAGAAGGCAAGGCCATAACCTGGCGATTAAAAGGGGGAGAAAGGCTATTATAGTCATATAATTAGCTTCAAACTAAAGACTGGATTGAACAATCACACTATAATATTTTTTCATTGCCACACATGATGGAAATGAAACGCGGTCAAGAGTTTACTTTCTAATTAGAAAGCCTTTCATGTTTCTGCCTGGGGTTCTAGTAGAAGTATTTAAAATAGGATGTTCTGAGGGTTCCTGTGTCTAACTCAAAACCTAACCTAAATTTAATTTATTATTCTGCATGTGATTTCTAAAGTAGGAAAGACTTTCTTTATTTCATTTCATTTACGGAATTTAGCAGACGCTCTTATCCAGAGTGACTTACAACTGAGCAACTGAGGATTAAGGGCCTTGTTCAAGGGCCCAGCTTGGTGATGGTGGTGGGATTTGAAACTGTGATTTTCCGGTCCAGAGGCCTTAACCACTGAGCTTCCCCCACCCTTTAAAATTACCACCTTTAAAAATAAATCAATAAAATCAGTACATGATTACATAAACTGTTGTGTGTTTATTATAAAATAGGACCGAATTAAAAGTGTAGCATTAATAGCAGCTTTGTTTGGTAGCTAGTATCTATTTTTTTTTTCAGAAACAAATTTTCAGAAACTATTCTTGTTTTTTTCCCCAATTTTGTATACATCAGAAAGAGCTTTATTGCCAAGTAGCTTTACACTTACACAGATTTTTTTTTGGTGACAGAAGCTTCAAATTGCACATATTTATTTTTATTAAAAAAAAGTACGGAAATAAAAAGTAGGGTAATGAAAGAATAAAGGGTTATTGCACATTTTTATAGGGAAAAAATAACTAAATAAATAAAGCATTATTGCACAGAGAAGTACAGCTAACTTTGTTATTGCACATATTTCTATTTTATGGAGCAGTGGCATTTAAGTGTTCATGAGGTAGATTGCCAGGGGGAAGAAATCGAGTTCCACAACCTGGGTCTGTTCTTGTGTTCATAAGTCACCCTGTGTTCACACTGCATTTACAAAAGTAAGCACTAATGCATGAGGCGATTATTCTTGTATTACACAAAGCCTCGATCTACACAGCAACAAACATGTGACTTTATGCATATGCAATTCTCTACTTTCAGCTCTAAAATCCATCAGAATAATATCTGAATCATATTAAATGGTAAACTTTGCAAGGGTTTTTCATATAATTAAATACAGACAAAACCAAATTTGATCACATTTATAATAATCCATGAATTGCTTGAAAAGTAATTGCTTGATTTTGAAACACATTAACTGGGAATATTCCCTCCGTGAGAACATCCCGGGGATATAAAGTTCCCATGTTTGAGTTCAGCTGATTTTTGTCATGATGTAAAAAGGAACAGGTAGAAGTGAGTGAAAGGAGTAGAATGATGACAAGTGTATACATCATGTGCAGGAGAACTCAGACTTAAGAGACCTGATTATAGTCTTTGCTTAGAGCAACCTGAGAGCAATACATTACAGGATTGTCTCATTCAAAAGAACTCCATTGATCCAGAGACTTGGATCACTACTGTCTTCACATTCGTGCCTGTTTCACACCAGCTGTCAGGAAGGTATCCTGTTCGGAGTGAAGTATTCACTCTCTCGTGTCTCTCGTATCATGCTTTTTTCCCTGTCTCTTTCTGTGATACAGTCATCCATCTCCATCAGTCAACACACACCCCCCACACCAGGTGTGGAAGTGAGGAGGCTTCACTACTGTTATGGCCATTTGAAGAACAAATAAGCAAGGAAGAATCAGAGGCCCAATAAAAACAATTGGACAGATGGGAGATAGGGATGGGGCCAGTGAATGCGCTAATGAAGGAAGGACGAAATGAGAGAATGATAGAAGATGCAATTATTCGACAGGCACTATAACAGCTGGTGTACATCTGCACAAGCTCGACAGAGAGACTTACCAAACTAAATATACATGTTCTTTTTATGTTTTAGCATTATTAGAATAAACAAACAAAAATAAAAAGCATTCACTGATTCGATTCCATTGAAATGTACCCTGCAGAACACTATATTAATAAATGTGCACTGCCAAAAGTTTTCATCGTTTATGAGACACATGTGTGTTCCATTTGTTTTTTTTGTTTTTTTTTTTATGTGACAAACTGGGTAAAATGCAAAAACACACAAGAATTGGACGGTGAATAACTGGTGGACAGATCAGTACAAATTTATTCCTCATACTCACATTCAAACAAGGAGGTTTGGAGAGTTGTGCTCGACATTCCAGGTGAAAGGAATATGGATCTTATATGGGTTGCTATTCCATACTTCATGAAATTCTATCTGGACTGAAGCTAATGGGCAGTTACTCCAGAAAGACAATGACCCGAAGCACACGCACAAGCTATGTAAGTATTATTTAAAGTGCAATCAATTGGGTACTGTTATCTATAATGAAACAGCCTTCCCAGTCACTGCACCAAAATCCTATGAACGACCTTTATTGCAGTTACAGAAAGAAATATCTTACTAGACAAGAACACATTCATCAAGTTTAACAAGAGGTATGGTATTTCAGGTAAATTGCCTATTAAATTGCCTCCCATTAAATTGTCTCGAATAGCATACCTAAATTCTCAAATACAGAAGTGTCAATTAACGAATTACAAATACGTCACTAACTTACTTGAGTAGAATTTGGGGTATCTATACTTTATTATTTTTCAGCCGTATTTTACTTCTACTATTACAATAAGAAAATTGTTCATTCATTCATCTTCTATCGCTATATCCGATCTTCCCTCGGGTCTTGGGGAGCCTGTGCCTATCTCAGACGTCTATGGGTATTAGGCAGGATACACCCTGGATGGAATGCCAACCCATCGCAGGACACACACACTCACATTCACACACACATTCACACACTAATGACAATTTTCCAAGGTGCCAATCCACCTACCGTGCATGTTTTTGGACTGGGGGAAACTGGAGAACCCGGAGAAAAACCCTCTGAGGCACAGGGAGAACATGAAAACTCCACACACGCATTGCCGAGACGGGAATCGAACCCGGATCCTGGAGGTGTGAGGCGAACGTGCTAACCACTAAGCCACCGTGCCCCCTATAAAGATCTGTTTCCACTCTTTAAAAAAAAATTACAGAATCATCAGTACATTCATACTAAGAAATTAGCATCAGCAGAAATAAGATCTGATTTCGCATTGATTCTAGTTGTGTCTTCACATCTGTCTTGTCATTAAGTTATTGCTCTATTGTGTCATTAACTGTTTCAGTTACCTTGTGCTAGTTTATCTAGGCAAGCCAGTCCACATCTTTGTCTCAGGGTGAAGTCTTATGTAACATATGGTGAAGTCTTATCTTGCTTTGTGTACACTAAGTGTTTTTCTTATCTCTGTCCTCCTGATTTCCCTGGTATTGACCCATGTCTGTTTTCCAGGTACTTAAGGATGGATTATTTCTGCATTGCGTTGTTTGCCTGTTCTCTGACCAATGCTTTGAAATGTGCTGATGATTTTTGCACTGACCTAATAAAAAGTAATCCTGAGGAATTGTATCTGGCCCCCTTTAACTCTCCTAAGGGTTTAGTACAGCGAGCCCCAACCTTTTTTGCACCATGGACTGGGTATGGACCAGCCTTTTTGCCTTTTGGGTATAAAAAGCTGGTATTTTAATGAAGAATTCTTGCTCTCCAAGTGGTAAAGCAGTTATGAAAGCGTTGTTGCACATATTATGCAGACAGGGGGTTTGGTGCGTGGAAACAATTTGTCGTAATAAATCCATATTTCATGTAGGACTCTTGGTGCAGCTTTTTTTTTTCTTTGAAGTCGTAGGTTCCTCTCTCTGCCTCCTCACCGGCTCTTTTACCGTGCGAAGAAACTTTCCAACAATGCTTATATATTTTTTTTTTGATAGCACAGTAATGTATTATGTGTTACCAGCCGGAGCAGCCCCTTTAAGAAGGCAGCGGATATAGGTAAGAAATGTGATTGAGGCGAGCATCTTGACATGCATCAAGAGACAGATGTGGCGTAGAAAATCAGGCAAATGTAATAAATAATAATAAATAAAATGGAAATAATGTATTCTTTCTGTGAAACTGAAAGAACTGGTACCGGTCCTGCAGTCTAGTATGATGATCAGCATCTCAGACCTCAGGTCAGGGCATCAGTGGCTTTCCTGCAATTTCCCTACCAAACACAGGTAGGTATGGATGATGCACCCTCGAATCTACTGCAAATAGCCTGCTCCGAGTCTGGACAACCACAATACCACAGTGTGAATAATTTTTCTTAGATTCCTTAGTGTATTCAACACTATCCAACCTCTCCTGCTGATAGAAATAATGGAACCCACAGTGGCACCTCCTCTACTGCTTAATATGGCCAGGACAAAGCAGATGTTGGAGTACTTCTAAAGAAAAAGAAGCCTAGAGACGCACAAAGCTCAACAAACCGATGAAGAATGCTGTCTTGTTTTGAGGTGGTGATATAAATGAGAACAGTAAACTCACGGCTATTCTGGACAAACAACACCATCTCCTCGAGACTTTTTATCTATCTATCTATCTATCTATCTATCTATCTATCTATCTATTCATAATAACATTGCTGGGGAAATCTTTGCTGACACATCCTTTCTGTTGAATACATTTGTAAGTATTAATGTAATCGTTTATATGCTGTGTGATATTAAACCTGTCTGGGCATGCCCATTTGTTAAGGAGGGTCTGAGACTACCAGCTACATGTTAAATATTCATATCTACGACTCGAGCATGCCGTTAAAGAGTCCAGCAGGTATCTGAAATAGATTTTAATCCACTAGATGGGTTCAGTGAAACATGTGAGCAGTACAAAAAAAACCTTAAAGTCTAAACCCCGTTGAGTTGTAAATGTATATTGCATGACCTTGGAGTTTCGCTAGTTGAAATATTAAAGCTTTAATGCCCTGCAGTACATCTCAAGGTAGATATTATTTTAGATAGTAATACCAAGGTCAGAATAAATCTGGGGAGAACTGGATAAATATTTCTCTTTCTGTTTACATCTGGGTGCATCTACAGAGATTTGGGGGTTTTCCCCTCAGAGCTGATATCTAATTGACAGATGTGAGGAAAATTGCTTCAACTCAAAAATCCCTGACCCCTGTATGTGAGTGCATATGGGAGAGAGTGAGAGAGAGAGAGAGAGAGAGAGAGAGAGAGAGAGAGAGAGAGAGAGAGAGTTGTTAATTATCACCCTTCTCAGCCAGTAGATTCCAGTCTGTATTATTATCTAGCATATTTTAATAATGCTGTGATCGTGTGATAAAAGCCTGCTATTACATTTTGATTTAATAAAGGGTTGAGAGCTAATGAACGGTAATTGCAGAGTTGCTAAATCAGCTTTACTGTGCTTTAATGTTATCAACGAAGTAATGGAATTTGTTCAGTATGTGAGTAGATCATCTTATTCCATAAATGTTTATTTCTTCTTTTTTTTTCAACTCCAGCTATATTGAATTCTGGTTCTTTCGCAGAGTAACTGATCAAATTTTGAACCTGAAGAAAATTTGCCTTTGGAATTGCAAATGTTAAGAGGAAAAAAAGGGGGGTGTATATTGCATATATATTGATATATTTTATGAACATTTACTGTAAAGGGTTACGAATACAGATACAAATCACCTCCTTAACAAATAGGCATGCCCAACAGGTTTAATATCACACAGCATATAAAAGATTACATTAATACTTACAAACGTATTCAACAGAAAAGACAGTGTCAAGCAAAATCCTGACCCTGACGCTAATCCTCAACATTGAAAAATGACGCCAAATGGCAACCCAAAAAAAAGTGACACCATCGGATGCTGACAAATCCTGTTTATATTCTCCCTTTTGCAGGATTTGGAAAGTTGAGTTTTATCGGCCTCGACACAGATTTTCTCACAGATTAGATGGAAAGTGTTGGTGGAGAGCAATTTTCATCTTGTGCAACAGATGTTTAATTGGATTGTATTCTGGGCTTTGACTCGGCAATTCCAGAATGCTAATCCTATTTTTTTTTATTTGTCGCTCTTGCCGTGTGCTTTGGCTGTCGGTCCTATTGGGACTTTCAGACAGATTTCTGGCTGCCTGGATAATGGTATATGGTTCAATCCATTTTGACCTTAATAACAACAGGATTTTTAGCTCCTCCTGCTGAAAAGCAGCCCTAGGGCTTGATAATACAAGTAGGAATTGCTTTGCTTTGGAGTTGTATTTGGTCTCCGCTTAAGAAATGCTTTGCTTTTAGGCCTAATGGTTCCAAGTCTTTTTGTCCGAAAGCTGTCAAATTTTGCTATCTAGCAGATACAAGCTTAATATTATGTTAGCCTGTCATAGAAATAAATCCTTCTTGTCACTCTCCCATTGAGCCTTCAGATTTGTATTGTTGATCTCTACACAGGATCTTCTATTTCAGCAAATGATTACTACAAATCCTTTAGTGTAGTAGCTAGCCTGTTGTACACTTTTGTGACCCTTTTGTTCTTATCTCCTTGGAGGATGGCCTGATCAGTTGTCCCATATTTAATAATATTTTTTATAAATGTTCCTAAGAAGGTTCAAGGCTTTGCTGAGCTTTTAATGATCTTCTCTGGGTTTCTTGCATTTCTAACAAACTTCATTTTAAACCTGAAAACCAAAAGCTCGATCTGCCATTTCTGGGAGACCTCCCAAAATGATTATTATTTTTTTAATTGCATGCTATTTTTATAGATTATAGGAATATTTATTACATAATTATTTTTTTAAAATTTAAAATAATTGTTTTTAAGGATAATTGTTATTACTTAATTATCATGTTACCTTGTGAATATATCCTCACCATGGCTTAATTATTGCATTTTTATAGCTTGAACAGTTATGGCTACAAATTAGTCTAGTAATCCACTTGCCTTTTGTTGATGATTTATTTATTATTCAAAACCAAAATGTCACAGGCAGGGCAGTGTACCATTGCATTTGTAATTTTTCATAAAAACAGTGAATATTCAAGGAGACTTGGTGCGCATTTGATTCATGTGGAACCGGCATCACCAACCTGCAACTGCTGGGCACCTTGGGTAAGGCCCTTAACCCCTTGTAGATATTTGTCGCTTCCAAACACAGCTAATTTGGCCAATACAAATTGGTTAATACAGCCACTGTGATGCATATTTGACAAGTGGCATTGGAGGCACTAATTGCACAATTATTGTATCTGCTTGAAAGCAAAAACACACATTATTAATTTTGTTAGTATGATTGTAAATAAATTAAGGCAACAAGAGGTTCGTTCTTAATTGGTCAGCTGAATAAATAATAATTTCAAGTCACTCCGGATAGATAGATAGACGTGCACAGTGACATTAAAAGTGACTACGTTTCCCAGCAACCTTTGCGCCGAGGTGCCGTAAAGCGCCGCTGTTATGGTCCGCGGTGACGTTTGCAAATCTGGCGTTTGTGCTGATCGCAGTGTCGGATTTAGCTGGGAGTGCCTTGCAGTAAAGAACGGGTATTCTCGGTACGCGTCAACGTGTAACACGCAGGGACGGACATATCAGCGCTGGCACACCGGGCTGACCCGCACGACAGCAAATTCAAGTTTCGCGAACATTCGAGTCGATCAAAATTCCTCCTCGAGGCCTAGTGGAAGAATCGGATCCCCGGGCTCACCTGCGCACTCCAGCCGGGATGACGGGACGTTCTACCGGCGAGAGCTATTGATGCCTTACGATAATCTTGTCCATAAAGGGGGCAAGCACCAGAACTCAGTGAGGTTGCTTAAAATCGGATCAAGTCTTTAAAGGGAATTGTTCGGCATTTTTTAAACCATGTGGAGGGACAAAGTTCCTGCTAGCTAGCCGGCTAACCAAACTAGCAGGCTAATAATTGGTTTGAGTTTAGCCAGAGCTGATGTTGTGTGAGAGTGAGAGAGAGAGAGAGTGTGTGTGTGTGTGTTGGAGTGTGTGTGTGTGTGTGTGTGTGTGTGTGTGTGTGTGTGTGTGTGTGTGTGTGTGAGAGAGAGAGAGAGAGAGAGAGAGAGAGAGAGAGAGAGAGAGAGAGAGAGAGAGGTGTGTGGGTGTGTGTGTGTGTGGTGTGTGTGTGAGAGAGAGAGAGAAGGAGTGCGGCAGAGGTGCATCCGAACTTTCGTTCATACACTTGGTTAATCCCGCTGCTGCTTAGCGTGATTAAATCAATAGGACTGAAGACCTCAACAGCTTTACTTTGTTAGCGAACATTAGTTTTAGTCACAAAGCTAGTGACGTCAGGGCTGTTTGTCTTGTCTTAAGTCAATTAGACAATACACGCCTTGTTAGTTTATAAACCATTGCCTTGCCTTAAAGACACTCCCATTGTCAAATACTTACTTATTGGTACTGGAGACTCCTTCTATATAAAAAGTCAATTGATCATCTCTGTATGTACAGAAAGTCTCACAATATCAACCGCAATCCATTTTTGTTTGTTTAAGCTATTTTGGCCAACATTTTGAAATTCCCCAGGCTGAAAACCTTTATCAGCCGATCAACGACATTGCGATATTTTTTTTCCTCTGACGCAATTCAGAAGATTTCAGACTCTTTCCTGCAGTGTGAGTTCTCCTACAAAGACCATCAATCTTAGAATGAGTGGGAACGTGGAACCTGCGCAAAGCACCTCAGGGAAACATGTCGGAACAAGGCAGGTGGAAAGTGGAGCCTGAAGAGAAACGTGTTGCGTTATATATGGGAGGTGGTGGCTTAGTGGTAAGGTGTTGGCCTCTGGACCAGAAGATCGCAGGTTCAAACCCCACAACCACCAAGCTACCACTAGTAGGCCCTTGAGCAAGGCCCTTAACCCTCAATTGCATTGCTCAGTTGTAAGTCGCTCTGGATAAGGGCGTCTGCCAAATGCTGCAAATGTAAATGTAAATATGGAAAAGGAGTGTTTGTATGACATTTTTATTATCAAGGCATGTCACACATAGAATAGAGTGACATATGTTAGAATAGTAGAGCAACCTTTATTTGTCGGTGAAATTGTTGCTTGTTTTGGCAGTCGTCAAGTTGTCAGCAATGATACGGCACCCTTGGAGCACTGATCAAGTACCTATCGGTTACCCCCAGTGCCTTAACCCTACTGTTAGTGAGTGAACTCCAGTCTGAACGTGTCGAAGAACGTTGATGATTGGTTATGCAATACTTGGGATACGTCAGGTTTTAACTGTAGTGCAGTCTGACGTTATGACAGCTAAGATCCTACAGCGTGACTTGGTGATGTTCAAGAAACAACCGCAAAAGACTGTAAAAAGTTTAGAGAGATTGCCTTACTGACCTTTGATTTTGTTGTATTAATTCTTTTATGATAAGTAACAATCAATAAATAACTACTCCGTTTGTAAAAGAAGAACCAGCTTCATGTCTTTCATTAGAGATCGCTGAATAGCTGCATTACACAATGAACTCAATAAATTGGATTCTTTCTCACTGTACTCAGGTTTCACTGAACTAGAGCGAAGCGCATTAAAGAGTAGTTAGCTTTCTGTTTGTTTATTTCAAACTATTAATGGATTATTTGTTTATGTTTAAAAAAAAAAAAAAAGAATATCTGAATGGTTATGGCATTGGACTCTGGTTTGGAAGATCACAAGTTCATATGCCCAAAGCTGGGCCCTTAAGCAAAACCCCGAACTTGCTCTGGATTAGCGTGTCTGCCAAGTGTCTTCTTTTTCACAGTAAGATCTGTTAAAAATTAAAATTACAATAGACACGCTTTTAATAGAGACGCAATTCTGTTTGATTTCATCCCCACAGGAAGCCTGTGCGGTTTACTGATGAGGCTGCCATGCTGTTTACGGACGTCAGGGTTTGAAGTCGCCGCTCTCTCCACCGGACCCCGTTGATACACGGTCCACTCGAGGTCCTGATAGGCTCGCGCTTACCACAGAGGACGAGTCGACCCTACCAAACATGAACCGATATCTGCCGGTGGCGCGGCAGCACTTCCTGACTGCTCTCGCCAGCACGAGCGTGGTGGTGAAATGCATATGCGCCACGGTGTTTGTGCTTTACCTCGTCTCTTGGCTGGCGGACACACGCGTGGCTCTCGGAATCACACCCGGATACCTCTTTCCTCCCAACTTCTGGATCTGGACTCTGTTGACGCACGGCGTGGTTGAGCGTCACGTGTGGGACGTAGTCGTGAACGTGGCGACGGTGATGGTTGCAGGGAGACTGTTGGAGCCTCTGTGGGGCGCTCTGGAGTTACTTGTCTTCTTCGCGGTGGTGAACGTCGCTGCTGGTTTGCTTTCGGGCCTCTCCTACGTCCTCGCCTATGCGGCCACCTTTGACCTCGGCTACCTGTTCGACGTACACATCAGCGGTGCTCCCACATTTCTCGGCGCCGTTTTGGTTGCACTGAAGCAGACGTCAGGCGACACGACTGTGCTCCGAGTGCCTCAGATTCGTCTGAAGGCAGCCCCAGCCTTGGTCCTGCTAGCATTAGCGATCTTGCGGCTAGCAGGGCTGCTGGAAAGCTCGGCGCCGTTAGCAGGCTGCAGCTACGGTGCGTTAGCCGGGTGGGTATACTTGCGCTTCTACCAGAGGCACAGCCGCGGTCGTGGCGACATGTCGGACCACTTTGCCTTCGCGTCGTTCTTCCCTGAGGCGCTTCAGCCGGCAGTGGGTTTCATCGCCAGCCTGGTGCATGCCGCCCTTGTCAAAATCAAGGTGTGCCGCAAGATGGTCAAGCGCTATGATGTCGGCGCGCCGTCATCGATCACAATCAGCCTGCCTGGCACAGATCCACAGGATGCCGAGAGGAGACGGTAAGAGAACACGTTAACCGCGGTCTGAAAAACCAAAACGTCTGGCACTTTAGAATTCCATCTGCATTTCATCCACATTTCCGTACAGACAATCTCTCTCACATGTGACCAACCTTAAATACTGAATGCTCATTTGTGCCTTATTAATGAAAATCCCAAAAGCTGCAGCAGCACAAGCAGCGGTTTTCATGCAGAAGTTGCAGCTTAAATAAACAGCTGGGCTCGTGTTTTTGTTAATACAACGGTTCCCATTCACAGTAAGCACTTTTTTTTTCTTCATAAAATTGGAACTGAACTAGAAGTTCAACCGGAGGAAAAAAACTCATTCAGTCAGAAAACCTAGAACCATAGAAAATTAAACATTTACACATGAAATAATATTGTCAGGTTGATAAATTAAAGTATTTTAAATACGCAGTGGAACCTTGTATTGCGCGTATCATTTATTCACATTAAACTTGCATTGCGAACCGCGAGCATGACGAGTAAAACACAGGTTAATTTGTTTTATTTGAACGAACGTTTACTAATTTTCATTAGTCGTAATGAATCCAGTCCATTCACTCGAACATTCAGTTTCAGAAGACTTTTTCCGGAACTAATTAATTTCCAGAGGAGTCAGGTAATGAAGCGCAAGTACTTCATTACCTCGCGTAAGTAGCTATGAATATGCACGCCACCAATAAATTTTGGGTAATTAACCATATCTTTACTCGTACATCCAAATACTCATATTAATTATAAAGTTTATAATTAATTATTACTATTGAATATAGATTGGATATTATTCATCAGCCAACAATATAATTTTTTACAAGAAAAGTTATATTCTCCTAGAAAATCCTTACATTTTCACACCATTCGTTTCAGATCGTTTTCGTTCAGACTTGTCCTTGATGAGAATCGTTTTAATATTAAAAGAGGCTTAATTCAAAATATTGGGATCAGCAGCTGGTTTTCAAACCAATTTAAGTTGAACAAAATTGTTTAGATAAACAGTGCCTATTGAATTGAACGGTGTTGAAGATGAAGTCCTGAAGATTGGATAGAGTGTCCCCCACCCCCCCCCCCCCCCACACACAACGTGGGGGGGGTGTCCGAGTTGTTCTCTCTCCTGTGTTCCTCTTCCAACTTCCTTCTTGTTCCTCTCTGCCCGTTGTGGGAGTGTAGACAGAATTTATGGGCCTGGGGTCACACCCAACTTTTGGAAACTAACCAATGCCATGCCACGACATGAAACTTGAGCAGAAAGGTATTTCTTTGTCTAGGCCCAAGCTCATTTGCATATGGGGAATGGTCAAAAAGTTAATCAAGTTATTTACTTGAAATGAAAAATGAATTAATGAATTGAAACCTCTTACAATTACATCATCTTCATCATGGTGTGGGAAATGACGAATGGATCAATTAGATACCAAGAACGGCCAAGTAGACATTGTAACAACCAGATAATTATATATTAAGTACTTCATTGGTTTATCATTGGTTGATATGCACATTTGAAGATCATTTGAAAATTTGAAAATGGAAAGAATGAAAGAGAATGGAAAGGATGCACGAACGACAACTAGAAATACAATCACGCACTATTAATACTATTAAAACAGCATTGTTTTATACATTGATTAATATAAGAAAAGGATAATCCAAGTTCACTATAAATATAATCAAGAACCCTATTGTTTAATCACTATTAATATAAACAGTTTTATAACTGTATTCAAGTTAATTTCATAAAACATTGTTCAAGGGTCGTTACTCAAAAAAAGATTATGACTTCAGCATCCTGTGTGTGTGTGTGTGACAATGGGGGTTTGTTTGGGATTTAAAAGTGTAAACTGAGTATTTGGGAGGCTCCAGTCAAAAGGTGATGGCCAGAAGTGAATTTGCAGATAACTATGGGGCCTGTCTTGAATGGCCCAGGTCGTAAAATATGGAATGTGATTTAGAAATTTTTGTCGATCCAAATGCACTACAGAATCATTTATCAAATGTTCTCTTTGTCCTCCGCGAATTAAGCTACAGTATGCAGTTCGGCAGAGAGACATTGCAAAGATTGCAATTGGTGCAGCCAAAGCTTTTGTTATTAATGCCATTTTGTCTGCCCTTACATTACTGTTATACTTTAAGTAGTTTTGAAACCACTACTTTTACACTTTGGCTTGAGTAAAAAACTTGAGTTGAGTTGAGTCAACTTCTCCAGAAGTCTTTTTAAACCCTATTATCTATACTTCCACCTGAGCAATGAATGTAAATGACAGCAGTGTGAATTACACAGCCAAAGGTTCCACTATATTTAAAGATAAAGTAGATGAAGAACTGACTCCCTGTCACCTTAATTGCTTTCCTCCTTCTTATGTGAAATCATGTAAATAGGGAATCAAAAATGAGATTGGCCTGCTATTAGGAAAATTCAAACTCCACATCATCTGTACAAGTTTATTAAAGGATGCCACTCCATTTTGGTGTGTGAAGCATTTAGTGTGCAGTCCAACCTTTGACGTATAAAGGGATAATTGAACAGAAGGATTCAATATAACGCCTGAACTCTACCATAGCCTAAACTAAGTTGCTAGAACTTCTGACTATACCCACCTAGATCTCATGGAAAAATGAAATGAGGTGCCATGGAATGGCATAAAAAAAAACGATAAACAAACAAACAGCTTGTCTTGTGCAAGTCCCCTGGAGACTTCATTCTACTGTATTTATTATTCATTCATTCATCTTCTACCGCTTTATCCGATCTTCCATCGGGTCACGGGGAGCCTGTGCCTATCTCAGGCGTCTATGGGCATTAAGGCAGGATACACCCTGGATGGAATGCCAACCCATCGCAGGGTACACACACACACATTCACACACACATTCATACACTAGGGACAATTTTCCAAGGTGCCAATCAACCTATCATGCATGTTTTTGGACCGGGGGGAAACCGGAGAACCCGGAGAAAAACCCCCTGAGGCATGAGGAGAACATGCAAACTCCACACACACATGACCGAGCCGGGAATCGAACCCGGATCCTGGCGGTGTGAGGCGAACGTGCTAACCACTACGCCACCGTGCCCCTACTGTATTTATTAATTTACACAAAATATTTCATCCATTTTAGATTTTGTATTTGTGAAATATATAACCAGTCTTTTTTTTTTTTATTAGTCTTTGATTGTGTAGGGATTTTGTCTGCTATCCAAGTCCATCTTGGATGAATCTGTAGAGCGGCTGTTGCTGAAACACTTCTAAATTAAATGTTCCTGTTTGTGATTGGACCTACAGGCAGCTGGCGCTGAAAGCTCTGAACGAACGTCTAAAGCGCGTGGAGGATCAGTCTGCTTGGCCCAGCATGGAGGACGAGGAAGACAACGAGGACGACGAAGTTCGGACGGACGCACCCCTGCTCCCGACCCGTGACCCCTCGCCACCATCTCCCAGTGCTAATTCCACAGGGCAGGAATCCAGCATCATAAGCTTTGAAGATGCCCCTACTCACTCCTAACACACATACATACACACACACACACACACACACACATAGATATACATATTAACATACACACAAGTGTACACAAATACAGGGACAGTTTGAGTTTAGCGCTCTGGATCTCAGACCCAATCACAACCCCTGCTAAAGAGGCAGGGACGATTTGTCCTCTGAGAGCAAGAAGGCTTGCCATAGGTAGTTTATAAATATCGAACAGTTCTAATAAACGCTCTTAAACTAAACAAGCCTACAAGTACACTGATATGATCAGCTTAGACGTTGTACAGATGAACTTTTCTGAAAGTGTCTATCTGTGGCACTGTGGCTTTTTTTGTGCAATGTACAAAAAAGATCTTCTCTTCTGTGTGTGTTTGTACTTGTATGTGTGTGTGTGTGTGTGTGCGCGTAAGGATTCTGGATGGAGTCGTCTCCAAGTAAACACTTCAGCTGTTGCTGGGACATATAATTTATACTTTAAATTAGATGCAGGCTCTCCAGTTTTCTTCTGGGTAATTCCTAAAACATCCCAGCAGCAGGTAATATAGCAGTTGGGCACTTTTTGGGGGGGGGGTTGTTTTTTCCATAAGTATATGATTTTTGCTTGGGAATTGGGGTTAAATGCTATTTGTGCCTGTTTCTTACCGATTTTCAGAGATCATTTCAGACGTCAGCTGGCTTGCCAAAGGTATAGTTCTGGAGAAAATGATTAAAACCAATCATAACAAAAATGAGCTGTGCATCATTTGATATTACTGTCGGAGGACTCCATACATTAAGATTTTAACCGGTTTTTTTTTTTTTTTTTTTTTTTTTTATTCTCTCCCCACACACAAATTTAACCCATATGA
The DNA here is from genome assembly GCA_030449085.1 of Kryptopterus vitreolus. Classification (NCBI taxonomy): domain Eukaryota; kingdom Metazoa; phylum Chordata; class Actinopteri; order Siluriformes; family Siluridae; genus Kryptopterus; species Kryptopterus vitreolus. The sequence continues at coordinate 9,335,130 of JACRUU010000020.1, forward strand.
GATAATCGCTGTAAATGTGCAAGACGAATGGAGCTGCCTGATATGTGCAAGTCTTTCCGTATGTAAACAACATGGCAATGTAATTATTTTTTTATTAATTTTCAGCACTACTCCTGGCAGTGTTGTAATTTTACTTCCTCACAGTCCTGACCCGTGGTTCAAGAAAATAATAATAGGATGAACAAGCTTGCATTTTATTCAGGAACTGAAAAAAAAATAAAAATCATACTATTCTGAAGCCACCAGCAATCCAAAAGCCTTAAATATAGGTGCAATGATTGTGACTGGAACAAGTGAAAACAATTAAAGCATGTTTAATATGGTGGTTCAGGAGAATTGAGTAAGATATTGAATTTTTTTACTCTAATTTTTTTTATGTCTTCATTCTGTGGTGTTCTATGTCTTGGGGCTCTTTGCTTTATCATTCAAGAGGGGGGAAAAAACATGCCAGATGTGGTCCTTGCACATGTTTCTACTACACCTAGGCTAGAACTTTTGTGTGTGATTTCCTTTGTGTGTGTGTTTGTGTGTGAAATCCAGATTGTTGAAACTAATGACAGCAATACAGCCGCATACTCCACCAATTCTGTGTTACACACCGCCCTCCTTTTCATTCGTCAAGCTTCATAAAATAGTCACTACACAATCAGTTGATCTCTTCTATATGCTAATTTTTAAAATAAAAACCTACATGGTGTAAAGCTGATCCTGTATCAGTAATATGCACTGTAATGCTTGACGTGTATTTCATTCATTCCCTCTGATCTGTTTTTTTCTTTTGCAGTATTTTTTTTTAATGCGCCATTATTCAAGAACTCGACTTGCTGTATGGTTGTGTTTGTGGGAAGTAGGTGTTGGGTATGTTTTAATAAATGTGAATGTATCAGGATCAGGCAGAGAGTAATGTACTGGAGAGAACATCAGGTCTGTTTTTATAAAGCAGAGTTATATATATATATATATATATATATATATATATATATATATATATATATATATATATATATATATATATATATATATATATATATATATATATATATATATATATATGATTAATTCTCAGAGACTGAGGGAAACGTCTTTGGCCAGATTGTATTTGCTCACTAATCATTTTTGTTTGTTCCGGTTGTTTATTTTCTTTATCCTCTCCCGCATTTTTCTAGCTCTTAAGTCTCAACTCTTTTCTTTTAATCCATGATTTAAAAGCTACGTCTCCTGAGTTCCACTTCAAATTCTCTCTCCTTCTCCAATAAAAGGTTACATGGAGAAAACACCTCATACTTGCCCCGTCATTACACACCAGCAGTTTTTGTCATATTTTTATACATATTTTTATACACTATACAATGTGAAAAAAAAAAAATTATATCATATATATATATATATATATATATATATATATATATATATATATATATATATATATATATATATTAGGGCTGTCAATAAATTCTAATATTTAATCATGCTTCAATATACAATAAATTAATATTTTTATGTTTCTAATACTCTATTATTACTAACATTATTATATACATTTCACTCAAAATGTCTCGCTTTAATACAATTTTAAATTTCCCCACTGTTGGATGAATAAAGGTTTATCTTATTTCTTGATTATTAATTAATATGTATTTATTTAGTTTAAGCATTTTTCAGGAACCAGACATACTAATACAAAGCAAATTTGCAAGTTTTGCAAATAACATTGTGACTTGTGGAGAGATGCTTAGGAGAGATGCTATATAGACAAATGTTTCATTAAATGTGTCACAATTAGTCCCGCTTTAGTTGTTATAATAACCTCCTTATAATAAACTCCCCTTCATCTAGCCATAATGGTTTGGAAAGTCAGCTACTGATAGGTATGTTGAGGAGGCCTGGGGTGCAGGTTTTCAATAAGATTTAAATTAATGTTCGAGTGAGTACAAGGTACCGGGGCACGGTGGCTTAGTGGTTAGCACGTTCGCCTCACACCGCTAAGGTCCGGGTTTGATTCCCGTCTCGGCCATGTGTGTGTGGAGTGTGGAGTTCTCCCTGTGCCTCGGGGGGGTTTTTCTCCGGGTTCTCCGGTTTCCCCCCAGTCCAAAAACATGCACGGTAGGTTGATTGGCACTGGAAAATTGTCCCTAGTGTATGAATGTGAGTGTTTGTGTGAGTGTGTGTGTATGTGTGTGCCCTGCGATGGGTTGGCATTCCATCCAGGGTGTATCCTGCCTTAATGCCCATAGACGCCTGAGATAGGCACAGGCTCCCCGTGACCCGAGGGAAGATCGGATATAGCGATAGAAGATGAATGAATGAGTACAAGGTATTGTCATGTTAAAACAGGTTTGCATCTACTACTTCAAGTGAAGAGAAGGTTTGTTATTGTATTTAAAGACACCGTATATGCATCTATCTCAAATTATCTCAAACTGATGAAGGAACAACATATGATTGAAAAATCAGATCTACCAATAATTTTGTCTATATAGTTTGTGCACTGTTGATAATACCGAGATGAATAAAAAAATTTACTTTTTTTTACTACTTATAGCACTAATAGCACTAGCTTTACTGCTCTTACAGCACAAAAAAATCATCGTATTTGGGAAATGAGAAATATTCAATTGGACACCACTCTATGAATCAGGGAATGGTTGTGGATGAACAGTCTAAAGGTCAATGGCGCTTTGAATAACCCAAGTACTTTGAGGATGGATTTGGACTGTAATTAATATCAGTCTTTTACAATGGCTTAGAACCACTTCATCTCTACAAAGTTGCTCTGTGACAATGTCCATCGTTCAAAATGCTCTAAAAATTCAAATTGAATTTATTTTTATTTTTTTTAATTCTATACACAACTGAAACCAGAAAGTATGCACCAGAAATTCTTTTTTTCTGAATCAGTCTATGAAACGATAAAACAAGTCTATGTGAAGAAAGTGACACAGGATTCGAATGAAGTACATGTTTCTAACTTGTCCTTGAATACACTCTGTCGTACACTGTAAAGTATACAGTAGTCTGCCCTACACTGTCATTTAGCTTATTAGCTGACTCTGGGAGTACCAGTGTTGGAAACCATGCACCCTAACACCATGTCCAACTGTCTAAATCATTTCCAGATGGTTCAGAGCACTGCTATTCAATTAGCTTGTCACTGGGGCCAGTTCATGAAATGCACCCTAAACGAGGACCCGGAGATATATGGCTTGCAATATGAGTGATGACACAATGGCGCATATATTGTATTTTTGCATCTTAAGACACCCAAGTAAGCTTTTTCTACATTAAACAAGTTTATGTGTTGTATTTTTAAACTACCAGCATCAGTGCATTGTATAATTTTTATTTTATTTTAAAATGTAATTAGCCTTTAGTTTTCATAAATATTTACTGTAGCGCTGGTTGTTTGAGAGTGTATTGACTCATCTTCACCACTAGATGGCAATATTAACACGGATATTGGTTGAAGGCTCTTACTGAGTAAGCCTTTTCTTCACACTGTAAGAAAGCCTAGTCCAGCCACATCTTAACACATTCATTACGGTGCCGTGGCTTTAGAAACTATAAACGCAGTATTCCATTTTCTTGAGAGGTTCATCTTCTAAATGTCCCTGTAAGTATATCTGTGACCAAACTAATTTCTTTCTCCTCTGTCAGCTGTTGTGAAATAGAAACAAAGCTATTAAACCCACATGAATATATTTGAGCTTGTACAGTTTGCTATAGATGCAGTTTGCAAGCTCTGATTGGTTAAAGCTAAAACTTCATTCTCATGTATTTATTGCAACCATTTCTCATTTTTGAAGGCCATACAGCGGATACCTTCAACCTCCTTGCAACATGCAACATTATGGATGAATTCTGAACCGAGTGAAATGCCAATTTATACTTACTTAAATATAAGTGAAGTTACGTACTTAAGTAAAAGTTGAAGTACTGACTCCACTTTTTCACTCAAGTTATTGTAAAGAAGTATGGGCCCTGATTTGTCACACTGGTCATGGACCTTACATCCCTTTAATATATTAATACAAAAAAAGGAATTTCAAATTTTGTTAACTAATGGATGTATCCAGTCTGAACATCCACCATATAGAACACAAGAAGGAAAAAGATGATGGTGATCAGGAATGTCTATATTCTCAGTCTTGTACTGCATTACATCCCGCCTCTGCACTTGGTAACAATATAATACATATTTGTAACCAATATAAATATATAATACAATAAATATAAGTAAGTGATTATGGTAGATCAATAAATAAATAAATTACAATCTCATGAAGACTTGTGTGAGTGAGAGAGAGAGAGAGAGAGAGAGAGAGAGTGTGTGTGTGTGTGTGTGTGTGTGTGTGTGTGTGCGCGCGTGCGCGCGCGTGTGTGTGTGCCGCTGACGTTCTCGGCGATGTTGGAAAGGGTTAAATGAGGTCATCACTTTCGCGTGCACGCGCAGGCGTGGCCCGAACACGTGCACGCGCTCCCCACGCCACCCTTCTGTGAACGCCCGCCTTGTGCGCGTGCTCGTGACTAATTCATTGTATGTGGTACAAGAGGCTCGCGCCCAACGGCTGCGAAAACGAGACCCGACCGAAACCTAACGTTCAAGTAAGATTTGCTTTTTATTCATTTTTTCTTTAGTAATACACGTTCGCGGAGAAATGTTCTATCGTGTTTAAATTTACTTAATACTTATTCACATTCGAGAGACTTATTTTAAACAGCCAGGACCACAGGAAGGAGCGTTAGCTTTGTGCCTTGGCCGATATGCTAACTAGCCAAAGAAAAAAAAAACGACCGGCTAAATAAAAAAAATACTCAGGTTTTACTTTATATCATTTATAAGGGAAGTTTTTAAAAACACCTCAAAGTCGAGGACTTTTTAAAATGAACACATATGCTGTTTTTTGTATAGAAAGGAGTTCGTGGTTGTGTGAAGGAAGGCTTTGCGAGCTAGCTAGCTAACTATTGTGAAAGTCCCGTAGTTGCATAGAACACTAACGCCTTGCAATCGTCATCTCAAATTAAGAGAGTTGTTTCTTACATGAAGATAATGTAAACATGTAAATTAGTTAAGTTAGTACAAGTTACCTAATAAGTAAACATACGCGAACCAAGTATATCATCAAATTATCCAGAACATTAAGTCTGGCTTGATGAACCCCAGAAGACATGTCTCATTAATCAGGTATAAACCTAAAAACTAAATATAATTTCATATGGTTACCTGAGGCAGTGAATGAGTTATGCGACAAAAGCAGGTTAGTTGACTGGCTAGTATCGACAAGTCTTTCCTGTTGATGAAGCTCCAAGGCAGTGAGAGAAACTTTATTTTTAATACATTGTTAGTTTTTCACTTTCTTAGTTTGTTTGGAGATTGTATTCAATATGTTAATCAAAATACATCATCTTAGATGAAACTATGGCGTATGTTCGACCTAATGATTAATCTGGTACGTTTGAATGCCGTTTCTGGTTGTACACGGTTTGGTTTCTCCAGAGACTGATGAGCCTAAAAAAAAAATCCTTCATTGTTTGTACATTGTGATGGTCTGTTCACTGTCTGCCTTACAAAGTCTCCGCTCCATGATTGACAAGCAAAACCTTGTTAGATCTCTGTGGATCGGTTAGTACAGTGTGTGTGTACAGCCATCTGTTGTGTTTTGACGCCATCTTCTAGCTGGAGGGATTTCTGACACGCAACCACTATACTTTAAAGCGCTGAAGTTCATTTATTTTTCCAACTTGAGTGTCAAATGGAGACAACATGCACTCTGTTCGTTCTCCAAACCATTGAGGAGACGTACAGACCCGGCAGTGTTGCAGTGATCTGCACTGGGGCCTGCTGCTCTCACTATACTGAATGTTGCTGGTGCTGGATTTCATTGCAAATGTCCTGTGATGCATTATCGAACAATCTCTGCTCAGTTTTCTGTCAACTGACATTGCGCACACCTTCTAAGTGGATGTTTATCCTAAAAGGATAGTAAAGCTTTTTTGTGGCAAATATAGCTTTTAAACCTTGCACACAGGAAGTTGTGTGGGTGTACTTATGTAGTGGGTGAGCTGGAAAACCACAGATTGCCACTAAAAATACACCCGCACAAGTACGCTTCTGTGACTTTAGTTAGATGTTTTGTCGTGCAGTAACACATTAAAAAATTTGTCCCCCTCCCATGGGATGGTTTTAAGCAGGGGAAATGCCTTAATATGTGGTGATAACAGAATAGATATCTAACAGATATCTATCTATATTGAACACAGTTAGAGAGATGAGTGTTGTTATTGTGAAACCAACATCAACTCATGTATGCTTTCAGGATGTTACAAGAATGTTTGTGAAACACTCGGGCGTGTTGTAAACAGCAAGTATTGATCTCTGAAACTGCACGTTTTATTACAATTTCAGTTTCATTTTTATTTTTTTAAATGATGTCTTGCTTCAGATCTGATGTTGTAGATCATGAGGAGGAAAATAAAAAATCCCATCATCAAGTAAATGGTTTTATTGATCGCATAATTTGAGGCTTTGAACTTTACTCAGGTCTCGATGATTAAAGCTGAGTACTTGCATTGTTTTTTTCTCCAACTTTAAACTGTAACAGCCTGCTAAAGTTTAAAAATACATCTATTAGTGTAACTCTATTTACATGTTTGAATGTTTGTTTCTATTAAATTGCTGTTGAATGGTTATGAAGAGAAGTGTCTCCGGCCTACCGTCTGGTAAAATAATTTGAAAGACACTGTCATTTTATTCCCAAAGCCATCTGTCATTGAGGGGGGGGAAGGTCTGTTTGAAAAATGGACTGTGATTTATCCCCCATCTTAGCACCTCCATTAAAAAATTTAACAAATTAGTAGCTGCTTTCCTTAAAAGGATCATCCCTCAATTTAATGTGAAATGAAACTATTACATATGCTTCTGCCTGCAATTTATGCAAAGAGGATGTGAGACATGATGTTGGAGATCATGCTGGTTTCCTCTTCTCTTTCATTTACATGGCTTGTTGAATTGAAGTTTAACAAACTGCTGCACCCATCTGCAAAGATGTTTGAGTTAATGTACATATTGCTTTTAAGTTAATATCAGTTTTTAAAACATTTACATTTACATTTGCGGCATTTGGCAGACGCCCTTATCCAGAGCGACTTACAACTGAGCAATTGAGGGTTAAGGGCCTTGCTCAAGGGCCCACTAGTGGCATCTTTGTGGTGGTGGGATTTGAACCCATGATCTTCCGGTCCAGAGTCCAACGCCTAACCACTGGGCTACCACCTCCCTAAAAAAAACTTAGTTGGGGATGATCTCTTCATGATCCCAGTCAAACGCATACCTATCCTTTTTCTATTCTATTTAGTTTTCTGATGATTGGGGTAGCATGATATGCTTAACATTTCAAAACAACTTTCAATGTTTCATGTTGTAGGAGGCTACGGTTATACTTTTTAACATGTGTAATCCGTTTACCTTCTACTGTCTTCTACGTTGTTCGTAGATTTGTATTACAAGCTAAAAAATGTGTGGTGTTTTAATTATTGCAATTGTGTTAATTTATAATAGATTAATTTCAGTTTAATCAAGTAACCAGTCAGTAACTTAGTAGCAGCTTAGAGTCTCTATTTTGGGCTTTAAGGTAATTTGAATGCTTTCCGCGTTTGATAGGTCTGTGTGATTTTTCCAGAAGCGTGTTGTATAGTATAGGTTTACCACAATAAAGGTCACTTTGTGTGGGTGTAGGGGATTCATAGAACACACGCTGAGTGATATAGACTGCACTGTGAGCTATCGTGTGTGTGTGTGTGTATGTGTGTGTGTGTGTGTGTGTGTGTGTGTGTGTGTGTGTGTGTGTGTGTGTGTGTGTGTCAGTTGCCATAGCAGCTATCAACAGTAAACTGACGCTTCACTGTGTGTGTGGTGTGTGTGTGTCTCTAACCTGTGACCTGTTTGTGTGTACTGTAGGCATGGCCGCGATTCGTAAGAAGCTGGTGATCGTCGGTGATGGAGCATGTGGTAAAACTTGTTTGCTGATCGTCTTCAGTAAAGACCAGTTCCCTGAAGTGTACGTCCCCACCGTGTTTGAGAACTATGTAGCTGACATTGAAGTGGATAGCAAACAGGTAACGCACAAACACACATTCGCACATTAGGTTTGTTTATTTAACTCGACTTCCTGTCACAAAATGTACTCAAAGCAAACACACACTAGACAAGCAGAAAGTCCCACTCAATATTGCACCTTTCCAGATGTTAAAGACAGGTGTGTGGTTTGTCATTGCACTCCATATGCACTCACGGGAAATAGTAATCTTTATTGCCTTTTCGGTTAAAGAGGTTTGACTGTATTGAGGCTTAGACAGATTTATAATCTATGTGTCACAGGTCAGAGTACAGAGAAAAAGAAGCACTGGTTTAATAAATGTCTCATTGCGTGTTAATGTTCAGAGTCAATTGTGTTGTTGCAATCCACAACCCCCGGGTTTAATTACCAGCACTACAACTGTCCCCTGGAGCGTTTGGTGTGTGATTTCAGTTGCACTTCCCTGATTTAATGTCCCTGTACAGAAAAAGGTCATCAATTTATCGAGTTTTGAATGACCAATATGACAAGTTTTATAGTACAATTCGGTTATATTACTGTGATATACTGTATGTCTCATGATGTAAAGATCTAGTGGGAAGCTTTTCCAGGAGGTTTTTATAGCAGAGGCATGAAAATGTGAATTGGCTGTTCTAAAGCACATGTGGATGTGAGGGTCAGGTGTCCACGTTTGCCTACATAGTATAGCAAATTGACTGTTTTGTTTGAGAAAAAAAAACAACTACATCTCAGACATGGACTCATGGAGGTTTTAGTTAGCAGCTGTTTGTTGATTATGGCATTGGTAGACTTTTTGTAGACTTTTTTTAATGTCATTTTGTTTTATTTCTGGCTTGATGGATATGCAAGTGGCAGAACTGTAATTATGTTTCTGTGTTTCAGGTGGAGCTTGCTCTCTGGGATACTGCAGGGCAAGAAGACTATGACAGGCTCCGCCCACTTTCCTATCCAGACACTGATGTCATTCTCATGTGCTTCTCTATTGACAGTCCAGACAGTTTAGGTGATTGTGCACTCTATTTCTCTTGAGATATTGGAGACTGATATGATCCACTGTGGTGACCCCTCAAGGGAGCAGCCTGAAACAAGATGACTTCCTTTGAGATATTAATATCTTTGTGACTATTTGCCACAGCATTACAATAAATAGGGATTTATTGGGAACTATTGTGTGTAATTTAAGTGACATGTTGATGTAATTATTTAGATTGCAAGAACCAGTGAGAGAATATTTAATTCAGCTGTACTTTCACAAGAAAACTGTTTAGCTTATTTATTTATTAAATGTGCCAGTGATGATGTCATTGATTTGATTAGCAAATCTAATTGCAAGAGAGATCTTTTTAACATCAAAGATTTGAATAAAGGTTTGTTGGTTGACATGGCGTACAGCATTACACCCAACAAACCACATTTCAGGATGAAGGGCTATTGGTTGGTGCCTCATATGCGACTTCTCTGTTTGTACAGAAAACATTCCAGAAAAGTGGACTCCTGAGGTCAAACACTTCTGTCCGAATGTACCCATCATCCTCGTGGGCAACAAAAAGGATTTACGGAATGATGAGCACACACGTAGAGAGCTGGCCAAGATGAAACAGGTAATTATTGTATAATTGCTTCAAAACGCTTTTCCGTTTCTCAGTAAGAAAAAATTGGTCTTTAATTAAATCTCTTGTGCAGAAGTAATGGTGTGAATCACGAGTATTGTGTAAATGATGCCTGCTCTGGGGTGATCAGTTTAGTATTACAGGAAGAATAAAGTGTGTGTGTTGGTGTTTTTGTTTTTTGTTTGTTTTTCGTGAAGCAATTCTTAAGCTGTAAGTGACATTACCTAATGTCTGTGTTTTAAATCCTTTTTAAACAGGAGCCAGTTAAAGCTGAGGAAGGGCGGGACATGGCTAATCGGATTGGTGCTTTTGGCTATATGGAATGCTCTGCGAAAACGAAGGAGGGTGTTCGAGAGGTGTTTGAGATGGCGACCAGGGCGGCACTGCAGGCACGCAGGGGCAAAAAGAACAGCAAATGCTCTCTTCTCTGAACATGCAGCACTGGACTCAAACCCCAATTAGGGGTGCAAAATGTGTGTAGATGCACACTCATTCCTCACACTCGCCAAACGTTTTGGAAGAAAGAGTAAATACTCGGAAAATAGTTTTGGATATGTTTGTTTTTTTTGGTTAATTTTGTTTTGTTTTGTTTTTTCAAGTAGTCATGGAAGTGTTTTATCAGTATTTAAGAAATTGCAAAGGACTCTGACTTTTGCCTGTTTTGTTTGTTTTTGATGTTTTACCTGAGTTTTGTGATATATTAAAGCCACGCCCACCTGCCAAATGCTGTCATGTGACTCAAAAGCCTGCCAATCAAGTGCTCACAATTGCTGGGATTTTTTTTATTCCCCATGAAACAGGGCTGAAACGTGAACGTGATTTGTAATGTGTGTATGAGTCATTTTTATGGTTTATTTTAGATTAGGAATTTTGACACCAACTTTATTCGGAAGATAAAAGAAAGGGGGGGCTTAGATATGTATACATGTACATATGTAACGCGTGTGTGGACGCACACGGTCATGACTGGAAGTCCATTTGTAAACTAGACTTGGTAATCTTATGTAATAAAAGACTTTCTATAAGGAATAACATTGGCCTAGTTTTGTTTTCTTGGTATTTGATTATTTCATATTGCAGACAGTATTGAAGACTTTTTATTTGCACCATCACTACTTAAGTCTCATAATTGCAAGGTGATATTCAGACATGGATTTAGTTCAATATTACAATCAAAATTCTGCAGTGTAATAAATATATACATGAAGATGACCCTGTTATGTATCTGATCAAATGTATAACCTTCATTAATGCAAATCTGAATATCAGAAAGGAAACTTAATTAGGGAGAGAAAGACTTGCATTCATGTAAACTGTGAGGCTAGAGGAATACTGGGTCTGCTTATCTTTCAAACAATGTCTCATCTTAACAACCTGGCTTTATTATCAAATAGACAGGTACATATCCATTACCGATTGTTTTTTGTTTTTTTTACCTTGATGTGTCTTTTGAGCTTTCTGCACAAATAACAGCTGCCACATGATATTAAAATGAAATACAAACTTACTACAGGTTTTGGATCAAGTTATATTTTATATAGTGGAAGCCATATAATTTGTTTAAACATTTTGTCTCAAGAGAACTCCAATCCACATTTTTGGCAGCCATTTATTTCATTTGTACTTTCTCTGCTTGGTTGTTTTAATGGCTTTAATCTAGCGTACACCTGAAAGTAAAAGACAACAGCCCTAAAATCCGATCAGTGGGAAGAATTACCATCTACCAATCAGTTTATTGTCAATATCATTCACCGTACTGGGTGTAGAAGAGCATCTGCGAGAGTGAAAAGGAAAATGTATAGGACTGTGTTGACGGCTGCGATGTAGTATGAGACAGTGGCACTGCCAAAAAAAAACAGTTAGTTAAAGATGCAATTTTTTATATTGGGAGTGACGAGGACTGAGAGGATTAGAATTGAGTTTAAAAGAGGGATAAGATGGCAAGGCAGGCAAGATACATACAAGCAAGATGTTTTGTAGACACGGTGAGAAAGACTGGATTAAGATGGTTTGGATATAAGCAGAGAAGGAACTAGTATTAAAATAATGCTGAGGATGGAGCTGCTAGGTGGAAGGCTAACGAGGAGGTTTATGGATATAGTGAAAAGGCATGCAGAGGTCAAGTGCGGTGTGGCGATGGAAAGTATAGAGAAGATATCATTCTTGGTACATTATTAACACCAGTGTGTGTGTTGTTATCCCCCCAGGAGGTTCTAAGCACAGGAATGTCACTTGATGACAGAAAACAGCTCGGAAACTGGTGGATAAGTTTTAAGGATTGCTTGTAGACGGAATAACATTTATATCTACAATCGAAAATGATGCTATAAATTGCTTCCAATTAACCAAATTATCTAATCAGTGCTGGTCATTAAACAGTCCATGTATGGCTATAAGGTGTAGATGTTAACATGGCAGTATATCATGTGACAAACTTGTAAATCATGGTCAGGTTGTAGAACTTTAGGGCATATTTTATAAATTTTTTTTTACACAAAATCAAAATACCAGACTTTCAGTATGTCAGCTCGGAGGGCTTTCCTCTGGTTTCCACTCATTTCTCAAAACACAAGCGTGTATGTAGATTGCCTTTGCTAAATTACCCCTATGTGTTAAATAATGCCGGTCCTTGAACACATACAGAGGCATATATCAAGTGATAGACTGGCAAAAGTGGCCTAGAAGTAAATCCTCATGACAGATATAGTATATATATATATATATATATATATATATCTATATATATATATATATATATATATATATATATATATATATATATATATATATATAATTCACAAACCCTTCAGGGTTCTCCAGTTTTCTCTCACTTTCCTGAATTATACATGGGTGGACTGTGGATGATCCCCATGCATAAAAGTGTCTCTGGGTGTACTTTAATAAACCGGCACCCGTGTCTAGGGTGCTCCCAACTTACTCCTTGGCGTAACCTAAGGACTCACAATAACTCTTTGCCAGGAGAAAGATGTTACTAAACGAGTGTAAGTAACAGAGTGCTGACCTGCAAGTCTTCTGCCTCATATGCCTTAGCCAACAGCAAAACACTACTGGAACACGACGTGAACCACACCTAAAGCAACTGAACATCTGTTTATGTCTCAATAAGTGATCTACAGTGTATCATTTCTATCTCAAATACTCATTATGCTTATATTTAGTGTATTGTAGTGTGAATATCGTGTAGGGAAAGGCCTGTTATGAGTGATTCGGGCAGAACTGGCTCTTTTTTTTTGGGGGGGGGGGTACACACGTATATAAATCTGTTCAGGAAGGAAGTCGTTACGCTGCCGCCTGAGCAAAACTGCGTTAAGTAGCTGCTCGCATTTTACACACACGCAGTCTTTCCTGAGAAAGAGACGAGGCCGAGACCTACGCCCTTTCTCGCGTTCTCTCTGCGTTTCTCAACCTCGCTGTCGTTCTCTAGGGGTGTTTCTCGACCTCAAGCCCGCTCAGCCGGCGGACTGAGGCGCGCCTCTGCGAAACTCCCGGCCTTTTATACCGGGCTATTTTTAGGCAGGCGCGAGTGGAACTATTTTTAACCAATGAGCTCATGGGTTTTTTCTCGGCCGCGGCCAATCAGAGACGAGAACACGTGTTTATGCGAAAATGAGCGAGAGAGAGAGAGAGAGAGAGAGAGACGGACGAGAGGACAGCTGCGCGAGGGATGGCGGGCGCGCGCACCGACGTCATGGGCTTTCCTCGCGTGACAGCAGGAAGTTGGCGTCTGCGCGGCTCCGTTTCTCAGGACCGAAACATATACAGCATACGTAGGTCTCAATTCAGACCTGTTCGCCATTACCCTCCTTTATGAGTAGAAAACGTGAAAAGTACAGCGCCGGAATGACGCAGAATGTGTCCAGGCGGTATAATCGCTCCCCGGAGTTCTTATGAAAGTTTGTTTTATGAATGTTTCAACCCAAAGCGACACCTGGCGTTCGAGTTTCAAACTACACCCTCGACTAAACCAGTCGCCATCACAGGCCGGTTTAACACAAGACGATTTATCCATGAGGCGTAAGGTAGTGGTGGTGTTTGAGGAGGAGGGCGGGTTGGTTGTTTAGGAGGGGTCTGTGGGGTCACTCATTTGCACCCAATCTTAGATCAGAAATTCCATTCAATTTTTCAGATTGTGGCTGGGATTTGTGCTCTTCAACCACAAGGGCACAAGGCCTCCATTCAAGCGGGTTTTTTTTCATGTTCCGTTGATTGTGGCTGACCATCTCGGACCTTCATTTGTGCTCTTCAACCACAAGGCCTAACACAAGGTCCAACTTCCCATTTTCATGTCTAACACTGATGTCAGGTTGTTTCAGCCCCCCCCCTTTTTTCCCTTTTTCCTTCGTCCCAAAGTTTTTCACTTCGTCCCAAACATGTTCCGTTGGATCTAAAGTCAGGTTTCGGTGCAGGTGGCTCATTTTCTTTCAACCCAAACCATAACATACCATATCTTCATGCACAAGAGGACTGCTTTGTGCACAGAAAGTATAGCATGTTAGAACCGAACTAAGGCTCTTAGATTCAGCCATATAAGTGTAATGCTACAGTATTAATAATTGTGAAAAACACCTATAAGCAGATAACAGGAAGGTAACAATATACGAGAGTATATAAGAGAGTGATTCTTCCAAATGCCATAAATGCAAATGTGGAAATATTCATGCAGTCACTATGTTGTCTGACAAATAGGACCAAAAAAGAAGAAAGTGTATGAAAAAACAAACAAATGGCCCTTTCTGACTCTGATGCTTTCCTATGTGTTGCATTTTTTATTTACTTGTTTCCTATGTTTCTTTTAAGTGTTTCATTAAATTCTTTTTGAACATTAAACAAAGTCAGTACTGTTCCCTGAAATGTTACATGAAACTTGACACCACAATATCCACAGTATTAATCAAACCAATTAGCACCAATTAGCACTTCAATATATTGCAGTATCATTAATCAAGGTTCCGATTCATGCCCCCTAGTTATGTTGTGTGTGTGTGTGTAGGCCATGTGTGTGTATGCATACCCCGTGCCTATTCCATACGGTATATTATATTGTCCCTATATATATATATGTGTGTGTATATCCATCCAGGGTGTATCCTGCCTTATGCCCATATGAGATATCCCGGGACCCGAGGGAAGATCGGATATAGCGGTAGAAGATGTGTATATGTATTATATCTATATATATATATATATATATATATATATATAGATATACACACGCACACCTTATGTTGGACAGCACACATGTTCATATAAAGTATTGCCTTATTATGTAAAATAACCATACCCTTAGTTTACGGTTATAAGAACCTTCTCCATTTTCAAGACTGACTGTTATATATAAAAGGTCACATAATTAGTAATAATTGAAGGAAAAAAAATGTAAGAAGATTTTTTATTATTTATAATTTGTGTGTAGTTAAAATAAATCATGTTTGCTAAATGATTAGCGGTGCTAAAAAGTGTAGATATTCTGCCATCTAGTGGTTAGAATGTCTGGGGTTTTCTATATATTGTACTCAAGGTGAGGAAACAATTGATACACACACACACACACACACTATATATATATATATATATAAATATATATATATATATATATATATATAATATATATATATAGTATATATAGATATATATATATATATATATATATATGTGTGTGTGTGTGTGTGTGTGTATATATTTATCTGCAGGGTTCAAAGAACTGAGGCAGTGAATGACATAAGGACAAAGACAGTTGTTGGACTCGAAAAACGTGCCATCATCCCTTAGTCGCTATTGCATGGCTATTGTGTAGCTTCGCCAAAAGAATATTTTTTTTTACTTGTTTGGCGCAAACAAGTGGCAAAGCTGCGCAATTTTGGGGGGATTTGACAACATATTGAGGACAGAGAGATCTACCAGGCGTTATAGCCATGTTTCTCAATCTCAACATTTCTATACTGGATTTGTTCTCATGGTGTAAAAACACGAAAACCTTTTGTACGAAAAAAGCAAACCTTGCAGCATAAAACCGTCAACGAGGATTTAGTTTGGTGTGAGGATTCCGTGAATACAAAAGTTTTGATTGTACAATAAATTTTCTACGAGCTACGAGAATTATTATTATTATTATTATTATTATTCTAGCGCCCCCGTATCCACGTCCACGTTTCAAGTCTTGAGGACTTACGGTTTGGTCCGATGTTTTCAGGCGTTATAATAATAATAATAAGAATAAGAACAACAACAACAACAACAATCTCTACAATAGGGTTTCAGCACTACGTGCTTGAAGCCCTAATAATAACAATAATAAATACTTTGAAAGTGTTCAAGCCTACATGCAACAAGCCACAACACAGTTAAAAACTATCACCATGAACTCAACAGAAAATAAATAAAATTAGTACCAACATACAAGTAACTATAGCATTTTAAATACATCTGCATATGCAACTTCATAACAGAGGCTGAAGTAAATAAAGATTAATTTCAAATACATAGTGGAAACAGAATATTTATTGTTGGTGTGTCACATGTACATGTCAGTTTTCTCTAGGCTTCTTTATAAAAATAAATAATAATAATAAAAAGCAGAAGCAACCTACCAAACATACAAGATGTATACACGAAAAAAGAAAACCAACAAAGAACAAAATGCACAGAGGAGAGATGACCCGCGGAGAGAACAGAACAAAAAACTTCCCTACTTTTATACAAGTTTATACTGTACAAGTACAGCAGGTTAACATTGGGAAGTCGGAAACATGAGTAATACATATACCAACGTTCTTAGTGCTCACCGGAATTCTACACAACGAACAGGGCGGCCATATTTAAATTAAGGTTTGAACCCATTTGGCTCCCGCTATTGTCCTCCTCACCCTTTCTCTTCTTCAGCGTTGGAGATTAAATCCTAGAAGCCCCGCCTCTACTCGTGACGTCATCTTCCGTGAGGGCGTGGTAGATCGACAACCGCGCCAATGATAGACAGTCACCTGCTTTTGTGGAAAGACCAGGTCAGAAAAAGGGGGTGAAAACAAGCAGGAAAAGCAACACATAGTCTGTGCTTGCTGCAACTAAAAAAGTGACCAATGTTATATTGCGACAAATTTATACCGTAATAAAACATAAAAATGTAAAATAAAGACTACCACAAACAAGACAATGCATCGGCAACAACATTGCCAGTTCCCTTTTGGTGTTTTATTTCCAGGTTGTAATGCTGAACCACCAAAGACCACCGCATCCGATGATTCTGATTGTATATACGACTCGGAAATATTAATGGATTGTCATCGGCATACACATGAACAGGGAGACGGCTACATCTAACATAGACCTCACATTGTAGCTCAAATTAACGCTAATGTTTGTCAAATTTGTGGGAATAACAGCAAACTGGGGGAAACACGTGTATGAGACTAATAATATTCTCTCGCTGCTCGCTGGACAAATAAGGGAGTCTAGATGGTAACTCGCATAAAGTTTCAAAATCTGGCAGTCAAGCACCAACAAAAGACGCATTCTGCTCCGATCGTTCTCGTGTCTGTACAGCCGATTAACAAGGGAGAGATTAGAGCGATAGGAGTTGAAGGCGGCACATCACACCGTTCATGCGCTTCCTTGGAATGATACGCCTTCAACATATTAACGTTTCCAACGGAACCTTTTCCCGGTAACTCGGGAGAACACACAAAAACGGCGTACCTGCTTGGGCTGTAGTAAAGACACACGCTGGAAAAACGTCGGGGAACTGTTTTACAATCCTCCAGGGGAAGATGTGGAACACAAGGATCCACGACTTCTAAAATTGGAAAAACTTTACCGCCCGCTATACCTTTAAGGAAAATAAAATAAAAATAAATCCCACAAACGGGCAAAGTGGAACATACGGCAACCCTAAATCTACCCGAAAGTTATTCCGAAGATAACTCTAATTCATGTAATGATGCTTTCACAAATCCCATCCCCAGTCCCTGACAAACAGCATGCGTCCCGCAGAACCAAGCGCTCGAAAACGGCAATACAGTAGTTAAAATAAACGACTGAGCTTCTCCCTTGTCTCTTACATTTTAATAGGTACGGAATTCTCCTCGTTAAGCAACCTAACCTTCCCGACCAAGATAAAAGGCTGATAGAAAGAATCTACGTTTGGTTCCTCAAGAGAAATAGTATCGGTGCTGCATGGAACCGCGTTACACCATTTATCACACAGAATACCCTTCTCACACACAAATCCCACAAACGTCCCACAAGACGATTTCTTTAAGTTCCGATCATTCTGCCGGTATGTCTCTGAAACAAGTGCACAAACCCCTAAAATCATACCGAATACTTACCGCGAGCGATAAGGTGGGACATACTTCTTGTGCTTTTAGGACCAACCTGTACTGTAACAACAATGATCATATATCGTTAGACCAACGCAACGGAGTAGCAGGACTTTAAACACACTAAAACAAGTGTCCACTTCACTTTCCCGAAAAGGAAGAAAGCGTTATTATGTTTACTTACTTCAAAGTCAGATGAAGGAATTTCACTTTCAATCGGCTTCAACCGGGCGCCTTGGCTGGACTGGGGGCGAACTCCTTTTCTAAGATCCAGCTCACGGAACCGAATCTCCCTCTCGCTCTCCAGAACCAACTTGCGAATACCCAGTTTTCATCCCCGCCTCGGCGTGCCGAATCTCAGCTTTCTCTTTTGCCTCCGCCTGGAGACGAGCAATACGCAGCTTCAAGCGGCTATCTGCCGAAACCCCAGCGGATATTTCCTATCTGCAAGAGAGAGAGAGAGAGAGAGAGAGAGAGAGAGAGAGAGAGAGAGAGAGAGAGAGAGAGAGAGGATCAAACTGTAGAGTTCGTACATACTCTATGTGCTTACTGCATTTAACAATAATGTTCCAACAATCCGCTGGAAAAGTATGCTTTAAGATAGCAAACAATTTCATAAATAACTGTAATTAAATAACACGAACTTTCTCAGTAACTGTCTACTACTGTGAACTACTATGTATTGCTGGCAATTCACTATGCGTTTCGTCTTACCGGCCGACGAACCAGAAGTACAAACTGCGCGATGGCTATATAGTGCCAGAATAGTGCCAGACAATTCCATCATACATTATTAAAGGAGAACATCCATCCATCCATTCATCCATCCATCCATCCATCCATCAAAGTTTGCAGAGCCTGGGCAATCCTCATTCTAAATGGGAATTGAACCAGTTATGTCCGCTAGAGGGCGACATTGTTACGCTGTCCATTACAGTTTTCAGTGTACTTCTTTCATGTTGTGGATTCTCAGACTGTCTGACCCTGATTCACATGAAATGTGTCTGTTGTTTAGATTTCTTTTCATTCTCTCCATCTCTCTCCAAACATGTCTATAAAATTCTCATGAGTTAAGTCTCCTCAAAAACTGCTTTTCTGGTTTACCTGAATCAATATCCTTCTTTTCACAGATGTATTTCTGGTTTCATCCAAAGGGCATCCATTTATGTGCATTTCTCTTAGTAAAATTTCTCTCTCTCTTTATCTCTATCAATTACTTTCTTCTCTCTCTATTGCTATTGAATTCCTCTGAAAAAAAGTGTCTATAAAATGCCATTTTAATTAAATTGTCTTACGAATTTCTCTCAAAAAAAGTCTCCCCATTAAACTCTCTGATGTCTCTTTCCTTACAATAGCAGCACTTTCAGTGAAAGGTTTATACCTCTGTCCCACTGCTCAATTTCCAGGTATACCTCTCCGAATCTCAGAGTGATACTCCTCACTCCTTTCATACACATGTCTCTTATTCCTTATTCTTGTGGTTCCCTCTCCTATTCAAATCTTTCTCAAATTGCAATGCGTGAATTAATGTATCACACATGAATGATGAATAAATTAATGAATTCCTTTACAACCATTAAAAAAAACAAATGATGCATCTCTCTCTCTCTCTCTCTCTCTCTCTCTCTCTCTCTCTCTCTCTCTCTCTCTCTCTCTCTCTCTTTCTTGCCCCCTGTCTTTCTCTTAAAGTAAATTTTTTTCAAATTCAAAGTTGTAGTTAGAGTATTTCTATAGCGATGCGTAAAATAATGTAACAGACAAATGATGAACAAAAAATATTAATAAATAAATAAACAAAAAAGAAGGTCTCTCCCTCTTTCTCTCTCTCCCTCAATCCTCTTCTGTCAGGTTAGTAATGTCTCTCTTTGATCTGGCCTTTTCCGACTCTCTGATGCACCTTAATTGTACCTCTCTCGAACAGTCTCTCTCTCTCCTACACCTCAGTCCGTTTCTCAGTTTCGCTGTGTCTAATCAGCGATGTCTCTACGATCATGACCGTCTTCCTGAGCCGGACACTAATACCCATGAGTACCGTCCCACAGTCAGTCTGTCTCTTTGAACATGAAAGCTGTCCACAGGTGGAGATTAGTTTTGGCTCCAAGGGAGATTTTCAGCACTGAATTCCTAGTGATGAGACATTTTAGTGTGAGATTAAGTTTAATCTGCAGCTGGACCCCGGAACTCTAAATCCCTCTCCATGCTGTCCCCGAGGATCTGCACCGTTCACTTTTTCTCATGTCTCACTTCTCCGTACTAATCTCCCGTTCAGGAACCTGTTTGGGTGTTCGATGCTCGCATTGTTAGGGACAGGCGGCTTTGCTGGAATTTCGTGCCCGTGTCAGGCGGTGATATTGTGTTCTCGGCTCATAATTTGTTTGTGAAATCCAGATAAGAATTCAGGGGGGAAATAAACAAAGGGTTTTTTTTTGTAATCAGTAATCAGTCGGTGAGGAGTCAGGAGTGCCGACGGCCTGAGAGAAAGAGAGATGTGGAGCGAGATGAAAAGCATACACCGACTGTCAAATCCCTCTTTTTGAGAACGCACCGAGGAGGGAGAGAGGCGTGGAATTGTTCCCTCCTTCTTCACAGAGGAGTGTTTGGATGTAAGGAGAGAGAGAGAGAGGGAAGGCTAAAAGAGGAACACGAGAGAGAGCAAGAGACACATCAACTGCAAACAGAGAATTAACCAACACCACTAGATATTAAAAAGAAGGGGAAAAAACAAGAAGAAGGAGAAGAGTGTGTGTGTGTGTGTGATAGAGAGAGAGACAGCAAAGAGGGAGAGCACTTATCTAAGGAACCAGGGATACTCTTAGATGAGAGACAAGAAGACCAACAAGAAGAAACAGCAGCGAGATATTAAACCAGGCTGGATTAGATTTCTCTGCACTGTGAAGAGCCCACACACAAACACACACACACACACACACACACACACACACACACACACACACACACACACACACACACACACACATACACTCCCACAGAGGTGTTTGTGATGCACCCTGCCTGAGTGTCTGCCTCAGCTGTCTGCTTTTTGTTTGTGGTTAGAGCGTTTAGAGTGTAAAAGTGCACAACCATGAGGAGGATATTATCTATCACTTTTGCCGTCGCTGCTGGTGATTACTTTCACCGAAGCATGGAGACCATCTCAGCCCAGACTGCAATTCACACACTCGGGTAAGAACATAGCTTTCTCTCTCTCTGTCTCTCTCTCTCTTTCTCTCTCTCTCTCTCTCTCTGCACCAATGCTGATTAGAGCCATTTTCACTGTTAGTGTATATAAGTGTTTATATGTGTGTGTTAATGTGAGCTAATCAGAGGGAGATTATTCAATCAGTACGCTCTCCAACTTCTGACTGTCAGGTCTTAATTGCTTGATGATTCCTCCCATTGTGGAACAAGAGTGTGTGTGTGTGTGTGTGTGTGTGTGTGTGTGTGTGCGAGTGAGTAAGTGTGCACGTGTGTATGTGCAGCTCCAAATTATTATCCTGGGCGTTTTGGCCTGATTTCTCATTAGATAAATGACATCTGGTGGTTTGTGCTATTCCATACAGACACACACACACACACACACACACACACACACACACACACACACACATACACACACACACATATGCTTGAAACCCTCAATCATACTGACAGCATACGAACGGATGGTTGTGTTATGACTAATCACACGGGAACTCATGCCTGTTATCAGGGATTTACATACTGTATGCTATTCTCTCAGCTACAGTGGATCGAGCCAGTCCATGTACTTTGAATACATGTTTTTGCGATTGAAACCACTGTTTACCCTTACGCATTGGGTGTCTGCAAAACCAAACAGTGTCCTCTTACTATCAAAACACGTTGCGTAATGGCGTGAAAAACACAAAGTCTCATGTGATTTCAGTCGAACGGATTCCGACCCGAATTCTCTGCAGCCCCGTCTTCTCAAAGGCACCTTGTGTTTCGTGAATAGCGCAGCTGGACAAATGGAGGCATAGCGACGTGTTGGCTGGATTCGCCGCGTAGGAAAAGACAGAGATTTCCAACAAGAGCGTACTGTTTTAACCCCCCCCCCCCGTGCCACAGCAATTTTGCCAATGATTACACTTTTTTCTATTTATTAAAGCATATGAAGTTAAAGTTCTGTTTAATGTCGCGGAACGCCGTCAAGGCAAGATAGTTCCTGGTATCACTTACTTTATAGCAACTCTATGTAGTGCTGTCTCTCAGGCTGCTCTTCTCCCGCTCTCTCTGTTTATTAAGTCACTACATAGTGACTATGGAGACTCCCTCCAAGATAAACATCTCAAGGAAGATTGGACTATTTAAATAATTATTGCCCTTTACTAATCCCTTTAAACAGCCATACAAGTTTCTTTGGAAGTTACTATGAAAACGATCATTTATTATAACACGTGCACGCATATAAACATGTGTACCTTGCATTACACTCAGAGATGCTGTTCTAAAAAATGGATCAACACCTTCAGACCAATCAGATTGCAGAATTCTTCTCTATTGAATGGCAAAATTTGAATACAAATTATGAGTGATCTTTATTATTCATGACACTTTCTATTTTTAAGATCAAAGCGTTC
>JACRUU010000020.1:9362763-9410263 GCA_030449085.1 Kryptopterus vitreolus
GCAATTAAATACACTAAATGGTTTAGTTTTCCCCAATATACTTGAATGCAATTTCAGCAATAAAATATAATGTTTTTTCTCAAAAGAAATACAAATTACTTTAAAAGATCAGCCTGAATTTTTTCCTCTCTGATTGCACTTAAATAAAGAAAAGGCATTTCTTATCTGATTAATCGATGGATTCATTGTTAGAAAGACAGATGCAAAGTTTTCTGAGTTAATTTCATCAGATCTTATTTGACTGCCATTTTTAAGTGAATTAGATTTTTTCCCCCTAATATACTGAATGCATTGAATGTTCCATATGTGTAAATTAAATACCATACTACAGCAGCTAAAAATGAGAAAATCACGGCAGAAAAACAGTGAAACAGGGGCAAGGTTACAGTCCCAGTGTGAAAGTTATTTCTTTTAACATTTATCTCTATCTGTCTCGGTCTCTCAGAGCTGGTCCGAAGTGGCAGGTTGATGTCACTGGCACTCTCTGCAGGGGATCTAAACTCGCTGCTTTCTGACGAAGATGCCCGCCGTCTGTACATCGGCATGAAGGACTATTTACTGTCAGCCAGCCTGGATGATGTCACACAACCCCATCACAAGGTGATCGCACGTTCTCACGTCCTTGCTTTATCTCACACAGTGTCTCTCAGCGATAACAAAAGAAGCATGACTTCAGTTTTGCTGCACTGCAACTGTCACATTACATCAGTGACACCAACCAGAGTTGCTCTCTGTGTATGGGTTTCTCTCTGTGTGTGTTTGTGACCAAAGCCAAAAAGCTGCGTAGTATGAGGTATTTACACAAACAGTAGCGCTTACTGAGGCAAGATCTGTTACCAGAGGGCTGAGCTTCACGCCTCGCACTTTGTCTGAAGAAGTAGTGAACGATGGATAGGGTTTATCAAAAAGGTCAAAGTGGTGTATATGAACCGAGATAACATACCAATAAAACCTTAAATACCAGCTCATACTGCAAAATTGTGTTGTAACTAGTTTAATTTACACACACACACACACACACACACACACACACACACACACACACACACACACACACACACACACACACACACACTAACTGCTAACTGCATTAGTAGTAAAATATGTGCAAGAATCCAGAAGCTAACTGCCTTATCTTATCAAAACTGCCATTTTGGACCAGCCCTTTCCATTTAAGTGACTAAGTGTGTGTGTGTGTGTGTGTGTGTGTGTGTGTGTGTGTGTGTGTGTGTGTCCCTTTCCTACATGATTAACAGTACATTTACGTAGATTAAATCTAAAAGATACAGGAATGCCAGTTCAATAAGGTCTCGGGAGTGTGAGCTGTTCTGCATGCATTGACTCATTCACATAACACAATCACCAAAAATACTTCATTTCACCACACGACCTGACCAACGTTTTCATGATATCTGTTTTGTCTTTCAGATTTACTGGCCCGCCAGTCCAGATCGAATCCAGGACTGTTTGATGGCTGGAAAAGACCAACAGGTAAAAAAAAAAAAAAAAAAAAGAAAAAGAAAAGAAAAGAAAAGACACGTTTTCTGTATAAATAAACATGTAATATATTCATATATTCACTCCCTGATTTGTTTTGTTTCCCCGTCTAGCTGGAGTGTGCCAATTTCCTGCGCGTACTGGAACCTTATAACCAAACACACCTGTATGCCTGCGGAACGGGAGCTTTCAACCCTCGCTGTGCCTACATCCCAACGCGCCTCTTCCATGCGGTACGTAATAATAATCTGTATTAAAAAAACATCGTTGTTCAGTTCATTCGAAACCATGGTTTAACAAATTTACCTTAATAATGATATAAATAACATGTGGTATCATGTGGTAACTAATGCAGTAACAATCTTATGACTGATTGTGAGCAACATTGTAACAGTTATGCCACGGTTATATCGTTTACATCACACTTAGCATTGTAGTTACAAGCAGTTATGCCACTGTTACAATGCTGCTACGCTAGCTGAATTTAGCACTATAATAACATTGATATAACAAGTGGTAATTACCATAGAAAAGGTGACATTAACTGTGGTGGCTATCATAGTTATAGTGATATAAAAAGTAGCAACTACCATAAGAACAGAGTTGTAGCTAATTGCAACAGTATAGTAACAGTGGTGTAACTATCATAAGTATGGCAATATAACTACTACATAAATTACCATAGAAATGGTGATGTAAACAATGGTGACCATTATAGGAATAGCAATATAACTTGTGGTAACTACCGTCTATACCGTAACTTTGGTATAATCAGTCGTAGCTATCACCAGAGTAGCTATTATAATGACAGTTGTATAACACTTGGTAACTGCTATAAGATCAGTGTTTATAGTTGATTGTAACAGAACAGTAATATTAGTTTAACATGTGGTAACTACCATAGTAACAGTGTTATACTTGATTTGCATAGAAACAGTGTTAAAACTGGTGGTAACGTTGGTAGGTAAATCAGAAAGAGTGTTGATCATCATAGTAACAGTGGTATAACTGATGGAAACTATTGTAGGAAGAGTCTTAACAAGTAGTTATCACCGTAGTAACAAGGCATCTAGCATATTAATAGGGAGGTAACTAGTGGTCTTTACCATAACAAAAGCCAAGGGTATCTATTCTACCAACAGGAAAACATGGTAGAGGCTGTGCATATGTGATTTGTGTGTGTGTGTGTGTGTGTGTGTGTGTGTGTGTGTGTGTGTGTGTGTGTGTGTGTGTGTGTATTGCAGGCTGAGGACCAGACACTGCAGTATGAACAGACAGAGTCTGGAAAAGGAAAGTGTTCATATGACCCCCATCAAAAGACTGCAACTGCCATCATTGTTAAAAACCTGCCATCATTTGTGGTATGAGTGTGTGTGTGTGTGTGTGTGTGTGTGTGTGTGTGTGTGTGTGTGTGTGTGTGTGTGTGTGTGTGTGTGTGCAATCTTTAACCCTCATTTTTATGCTGGATGCCCTTTGACCTTCGTTTCTTGGCAGATGGAGAGCTGTATGCGGGAATTACGTCGGACTTCATGAGTCGCGATTCTGCGTTTTTCCGTAGCCTGGGAGAACGCCACGTGATCCGCACCGAGCAATATGAGCCAACCTGGCTTCAAGGTACACGCACACTCCCACACTTTCACATGCATATAAACATAAATAGATGAATATTCAGAGAAACAAGATGGACATTGACGCAAGACAAAACCCACCTCCTAGGACTAACATAGTTAGCTTGATGTCTGAAGTTTGCTTTTGGGTCAAAGCATTTGGGGTAAACAAGGAGGATTCCTGCACAAAGCCAATCTGATGGCTAAGCTTCCCTTACTTGTTAGCTAGATTAACTTTGTAACTTCAGGGTATAAATAACAAGGCAGGCATTAGACTCCAGACATGTCCAGACATTCTCGAACAGTTTCACTGTGGCAAGTGGAAGCTGGATAAAATTTCCTGATTATTTTTAATTACTATAGTATGGCCATTGCTGAGTCAGTTGTGAGAATGCTTTGTAGCAATAAAAGGAACACTACTCTACCAGGAACACTACAAGTTGTAGGAAGAAAAAATTTTTTTTCTAGATGTTACAGTGTAACAGGAATGAACTTTTCACAAGACATCAGGAAACTAACTAATGATCAAAGGTGTGTTGAAAAAAATGTTTTAGTGCATCCAAAGGAATTAAACACTTTGGGTTGCCCTGTTATCGAAAAAATAATTCCCTTGGGAGAGATGGGGTGTTAACTTTACTTCATGCCAGGCCCTATCATATCACCCCATCAATGATCATCTTGTTTAATCTATGCATAGAAAAAAAATGGCTTATCAAAAGTTACGTTTATTCTAAATAAATGAACCTTCTCACTTTATTTTTATCCCCTTTCTTCCTTCGGCTTCTCCCTCTCTGTCGCAGAGGCTGAGTTTGTGCGTGTGGCCATGATGAAGGAGAGCGATAATGAGGAAGATGATAAGGTCTACTTGTTCTTCACTGAGCGTGCTCAGGAGGCTGAGGGGCCCGCCGGCAAAGTCCTGTACACTCGAGTCGCCCGTGTCTGCAAGGTGTGTGTGCATGTGTATTTGCATACCTTTGACTTTTGGGACTGAACGTTCACATATCTACCTGCATGTGCGGAGGTGGACGTGCTCGTCTGCATTTCTGCCTGACCCAGATGTTTGAGTAGTACATCACAGTACTTTAATCAAAGACCTCAAGAGACAGATTACATAAATCTTTGCTCATGATGTGATCATCTGATCATCTGAGCATGGGTATGGTATGTTTTTAACTTTGTGTGTCTGCGTTATGTAGAATGACATCGGAGGCCAGCGCAGTTTGGTGAATAAGTGGAGCACGTTTCAGAAGACTCGAATGATTTGTTCTGTGCCTGGACCTGACGGCTTACAGACACACTTTGACCAACTGCGTAAGTCCTTGACACTGATAATTCATGCATGTCAAATAATACATGTTAAGAAAAAATTATGAATTCTATTCTGTCTGAAGGAAAGACACATGATTCCGATAAGACTTAGAATACATGCCAAGGTATATCAGAGCTCTCTGATCTGATCTCAGAGCTCTCACACACACACACACACACACACACACACACCAACACACACACATAAACACACACAGACGCATATTCATACAAACCAGTTTCTTATCGTTCAGTCTGTGTAAGCAAAAGCTGTCTGTAGAATAAACAATTTTTCAGTGATTAAACTAAATGAACTATATCAAACATACACATACATATACACAGACACACACAAACACACACACACGGACAACACAAATACCCTGCAAGCAAAAGCCTTTTATTATCTCTTCACTAAAACAATCAAACTCTGGTTTGATCTCTGTATAAGGTGTTTTCACTGACTGTTTCCTTACACACTCTCCATCTATCTTTTTTCACTTAACTGTAAAAGGATCGTGCAGTTCATGCAGAAGCATGGTGGTTAGTGGTTTGCATTAAAGAAAAGTCTGTAACCACTTCCTAACACATTCCACATGAACGCCCGAGACTTGTGGTATTCTTGACTTTTTCTGTTTCAGGTTTACGAGTTGTAACCCAGTGTTCACGATATGACAGAAACCATGAAAATCAAAGCAGATTGTAAATGTTTTAGTCTTATAATGGCTTTTCCTAGTAATTCTGCCCACGGGGTTTCGTTCAGGAAAATGACGCTTTTACCTTTCTTTTCATTGTCATTTCTCCTTTACTGTAAGGCTAAGAACATTTGCTAGCTCCAACAGCTTGGGGGACGCCCTTATCCAAAAGCAACTTATTTAACTCCTTCATACAAATGAGCATTTATGGAGATAAGGGCCTTGCTCAGGGGCCCAGGAGTGGAAGCTTAGTTTGGATGGGTTTTGCAGTCTATATATAATAAGTATCTGCCTATTATTGAGTGTCATTGTGTATAACTTGTGAACAAGTTTAAGTTCCCATGCTGAACACAAAAATTCCGTAGTTTCACCAAATGTTGCAAAATTAAACCCAGAAGCAAACTAGGGTAAATTTATAACAGTAGTACGCATAGAAATTTTTTACTTTATGTGTTCATGCAATATTATTGTCATTGATTATATTTGTTACTCATGAAAGACTAAAGGGGGCACAGTGACGTAGTGGTTAGCACATTCGCCTCACACCACCAGGATCCAGGTTCAATTCCCGTCTCGGCCATGTGTGTGTGGAATTTTCATGTTCTCCCCGTGGCTCAGGGGGTTTTTCTCCGGGTTCTCCGGTTTCCTCCCGGTCCAAAAACATGGTAGGTTGATTGGCACCTTGGAAAATTGTCCCTAGTGTATGAATGTGTGTGTGTGTGTGTGTGTGTGTGTGTGTGTGTGTGTGTGCCCTGCGATGGGTTGGCATTCCATCCAGGGTGTATCCTGCCTTAATGCCCATAGACGCCTGAGATAGGCACAGGACTCCCCGTGACCCGAGGGAAGATCGGAATAAAGCGTTAGAAGATGAATGAATGAATTAATTAAATGTCAGTTTAAACACTAAATCGCCGTTATTAGCAATGTTTTAATGAGATAAACTTGATAGACCTGGCTCAGCCATTTTGC
The DNA here is from genome assembly GCA_030449085.1 of Kryptopterus vitreolus. Classification (NCBI taxonomy): domain Eukaryota; kingdom Metazoa; phylum Chordata; class Actinopteri; order Siluriformes; family Siluridae; genus Kryptopterus; species Kryptopterus vitreolus. The sequence continues at coordinate 9,368,840 of JACRUU010000020.1, forward strand.
TTGCAGTTATGAAATTGACCACAACCATAAAGTAATTTTAATCTTTTTCTGATTAAGTTAAAACAAACATGGCATCATGGTCAATTTTAATTGATTTTACTATTGATACACCTGCTTCGTAATAAGTAGAGGCTCCTGAAAATCATCGCTTGCTTGCATTAGTTGTGTTTACTTTCAGCTTGAGCAGCACTTTACAGTGTTAAAGATCTCTGAGCAGGTTTGAGCAGCTCTGAGAAACCTCCCCTTTCTGATAATACTAAATAGCATCTTCTACACAGAGCAAAGTTTCCATGACTATATACAGCAATAACATCAACTCCCAGCTTCCAATCGTTCAATCTTACATAGCCATGACAACGTTATTACAGCTATCTTGCGCCCACGGCGCCATCGGCGTGTCTATGAAAATTCCATCAGTGTGATATTTACACCATGCTCTGCTGCCTGGAACAACTACATCTCCCAGCAGGCACTTATGGCACAGCGGCCCTCATGGTGCAGAGTTTTGTGGTGCATGGTTAGACCATGGCATGCTCAGTGTGTGGCCTATGCTACTTTAATAGCTGCTGGAGCTAGCATATATGGAATAGGGATAATATATATATATATATATATATATATATATATATATATATATATATATATATATAAATACATAGAAGAATTTTAATTGGCATTTTCTATACATCAGGGTGTGATGGTTCCTAGGTCATCATATATTATTAGAGAATAACACACATTTGGGCGAATAGGATCGATCAAATCATGATTTAACTAAATTTATCAGCCAACATAATGGGTTATGCAGATGCTTATCTAAAGAAAATCTCCTGTATTATAAAATTCACTATTTACAACTAAACACATTACAATACAAAACAAACACCGTTTACTATTGTAATTTCAGAGGAAAATAGTTCATTTATATATATATATATATTATATATATATATATATATATATATATATATATATATATATATGTATATCATGTATCAATCATACATCAATATATATCATGCACAATCATGAATCCAAAGTAATATTTCAAAATTTTTTAACTAACAAGAAAAAAAAATGTCCTGGGAAAGATTTGGTTGGTGAACTCTAAATCCTTTGCCCAAAAACGTCCATGATTAAACACTGAATAAAATAAATGTTTACTTATAATTGACGTTAATCCAATTTCCAGTACCAAAAACAGGCCTATTTATATTAAACCAAAAATAAGGTTTAAAGTTGTTTGTAGTTATATTTGGGTGACGTTATGTCTAGTAGGAACTGATGTTTTAAACAAACAACCAAAACTGGCACGCGAGTCCCTGAAGTAGTCTTAATCCTAGCTTGCTACAAAAAAAAGCTTTTCATTGTAAAAAGCTTTTTGTGACAAAAAGATCCCCCAGTATCCCTGAGTCACATTAGAAATACTATTTTGAAAGTAAATTAAAGTTTGGGACAAAAGTATTAGGACATCTGATTTTTCCAACCACAAAGCTCACAAAGATCACACAACTTTCCCTTCACTTTAACTAGAAGACCCAGTAGGATTTACATGGGGGAAGATCTTTGTGGTCTGCTATAGAGCTCTGCTCTCACCTCTCACCTTTGGGGTGAATTGGAACGCTGGCTGTACCCCACAACTCTGCAACTTACATCAGTACCTGACATTTACAAACACTCTTGTGGCTGAATGAGGACAATTTCCACAACCACACTCTAAAATCTAGTGGAACCCTTTCCTGGAAGAGGTGAAGGTCATTATAAAAATGCCAAAATTAGGGGTTTAGTGAAAACCTCAAGAAATGCAATTTGGCTTTGATGGTGAAGTGGCTTCTGTGGCATGGTTCTTTCATAATGACTTTTCCACTATTACCATTGTATATTTTCTTTAATTATTCACTCATTCATTCATCTTCTACTCCTATATCCGATCTTCCCTTGGGTCACAGAGAGCCTGTGCCTATCTCAGGTCTATGGGCATTAAGACAGGATACACCCTTGGATAGAATGCAAGCCCATCACAGGGCACACACACACTCCCATTCACACACACATTCATACACTAGGGACAATTTTCCAAGGTGCCAATCAACCTACAGTGCATGTTTTTGGACCGGGAGGAAACCGGAGAACCCGGAGAAAAAACCCCTGAGGCACGGGGAGAACATGCAAACTCCACACACACATGGCCGAGACGGGAATCGAACCCGGACCCTGGCGGTGTGAGGCGAACGTGCTAACCACTAAGCCATCTTGCCCCTCCTTTCTTTACTTATAGGGATTAAGTATTATATATGCATTATGCCGTATTATAACCTTACAGGTGATTACGTAAGAAAGTGTTGAATATTTCCCAATAACAACAGTGAGTTTAACAAGCATTTCCAAAATTGAGCGAGGTTTTCTGTTAGCAGCTGGTAATTTAGCATTTGAAGAAAATGTCTGGGGTCAGTGTTAGTTCACTTTAAGGTTTATGGTATGTGAGAGATTTTAGGATGAAGGCGCAATTTTTGGTGGCTTAATTTCCGGAGAGCCCGGTGAAGGAAATGACTGTTCATAGTTGCATTACATGGCTAACTATCAATAAACTGCCAAAAAAAAGTGTATTTGAAGTTTTATAGGTTTCGTGCATTTTGTTTTCTGTTGTAGTTTTAGCGTTTTAGGTTTGAGATACAGGCAGTTGTGGTAGCGGTTTTACACAATGCACATGTGTAACATCTGTGGAATGTGCGAAACACATTTAAGGTATCATTATTGGCCTACAGACTATGCATTTTGTCTGTTGACTGACTTTAAAACCTGTAGCTCTAGACCAAAATAAATCCAATTTGTATAACTGTGTTATATGTTTAATTGTATAAGTGATCAAATTTTTTTTATTTATTTTGATCTAAGTAATGTATTTGAAAATATAAAAATATTATAAAACAGGTCTTGTCAGTTGTTCTCATCAGCCATTTATTTAATAAATAAATAAATTCTCTCTCTCTCTCTCTCTCTCTCTCTCTCTCTCTCTCTCTCTCTATATATATCTCTGATATATATATATATATATATATCTATATATATATATATATATATATATCTATATATAATATATATATATATAGATAATATCTATTTATAATACATATATAGTATATATAGATAGTGAATAGCATGAACTATATCTAAAATTCTATATAATATATATATATAAATGTAACATGAAAAAGTGTAACAGTGTAACAGTAAAACAAAATATATTATGCCTTCAACTATAAGTAAAATACTTTGACATAGTAAATGAAGTAAAAATAGTCTGTTGCTCTCTGCGACTGATAGTGTGTGAGTTTATGATGATCTACGATGAAAGAAAATGTGCCATTGTCTAAGTTTACTCTTTGTGTGTTTCTGTTTGAATGTGTGTGGTTTGAGAGACTTTATTGGCTTTTTGTGGCTTGTGGTTTGGATGTGGTGAGGCTTTTAGTTGTTTGTCTGAAACATGTCTAGGATTACTGTATTGTCACTAGTGTTTGTGTGTGTGATTGTGAGAGTTTTGAAACTGTTTTATATTGTGTGTGTGTGTGTGTGTGTGTGTGTGTGCGTGTGTGTGAGTGTGTGTGTATGTCTGTGTGTCACCCTCATCATGTCTCTGGCTTGCCTGGATGTGGGTAGAGATAGATTAGTAGGGACGAGAGGGAGGGAACAAGGGAGAGAGTGAGAGGATGAGTGGGGGGTTGTTTACAGGGAAGGAAGAGCATAGGGGCAGGATGGAGGGGTGAATGAGTGCGGGTCAGACAAAACTATCTCGTTTACAGGCAGACCCGGGCTTTTTGTTTAGAGAATGTGCCACAATTATGGATTTTGAACGAAATAAGGGATGAGAACGGGGAACAAAAAAAGGACTGAAGGAGAAAGAGGGGGGAAATAAAAAATAACACTTAAAATGTTTAGTTATACAGAGCAAACTGCTGGGGAATTATATACTCAAACCTTTAACTTCCAAGAGAAAGGATTAAAAAATATGGAATATCAAGAATAGAAGAATGTCGAGCTGAAGAGTTGAAATAAATTTCAAAAATGTTTGGAAAAGTGAACCTGAATAATCATTAGGATCAGAATTGTCTTTATATTTCGACCGTGGCGAAAGTCCTTTTGCCATGTTTACCTCTTTTTCAAGCACTGCTAGAGTCATTTCTTTTCAGTACTAAGGATAAGAAGGTTTTAGAGCAGAATCATTCTTGGGTTATTGTTTTTTTTCTCCGCCTTCATAACTATAAATGGTGCCTTGATCTCTTGAAACAGTAATATTTATCCCTAGGACTTATCTGAGTCAAAGATTCTTTTCTTTTCTTACTTCTGACCCACTGTATGTCATATTACTCTAACAATAGTTTTCCAGAGGCAAACTCTCTAGAAGCAGAGTAAAAAAATTGTAAAGACTGGTAGTTATTAGAGCCATTTGTTGTTAGTATTAGTAGTAATTATATTATAAATATGCATATTAATGTTGCTTTTTATCCTAAAAACTACAAATTATATGCTTAAATTATGATGGTATTGATGATGATGATGATTTACATTATTTAATTATTCAAGTTTTAATTGTTTTATTAAGCTCTTTCTGGTTAACACTCTAATGACTTGTTAATCAAATGTCTTGAATGCACTTTATGTGGTATTGTGTTTTAATTTAATGCCACTCCCGGTGTCTGCATGAGATATGTCAGTTTACCCTCTGTTCTTGACCTTTGTTGTTGCCTGATAAAGACCTGCGTATTAGTCTTAGTATTAGTATTAGAATATTGTGAACAGCCTTTACTTACAGACTCACTTGCAGTTTACACTGGTATGTGTATGTGTCTGCCTGTCTAACTATCTTTCAATGCACATATTTGTGTGTGTGTGTGTGTGTGTGTGTGTGGTGTGTGAGCGAGAGAGAGAAAGAGAGAGAGAAAGAGCGAGAGAGCCGAACTGATTACATCTGAAATGGCGAAATGGAAGGACCATGAGAATGCGGATATGTACCAACGTGCCTTCTATCAAATGAGTGTGTGTGTGTGTGTGTGTGTGTGTGTGTGTGTGTGAGCGAGAACAAGCTTACCTGAAACCGCAAGTATTTTCGATTGTGCAAGTTTATTTGAAACGAAAGAGAGTGTGACAGAGGTGAGAAAGCTTTGTTTGCTTTTGCATGTATGAGCAGCGGAAATGACTATCATTCTCTAAAGGCCCCTTCTGTCTTTCTCTTACTGATTCCCTCCAGCGCACTCCGTCTCACACTTCCTCTCCACCTGTGTAAGAGACAGGATGTATCTTTTATTACATTTACATTTACAGCATTTGGCAGGCGGCACTCTTATCCATAGCGACTTACAACTGAGAAATTGAGGGTTAAGGGCCTTGCTCAAGGGCCCACTAACATATTAACACATTAACCACTGGGCTGCCACCTCCCTTATCATGCAAGGGAGGTGGCAGCGTTCATTTGACAGTGTTTATTAAGGAGAAACATTGCTTGATATAATACACTCTTACTAATCTGTTGTCAATTAAGGACATGTTTGAAAATACCATTGTGAAAGCATTCAAGCTACAAAGTGAAATAATGTTATAACTATTCTAACCATGCACCGATTTCTTTATACAGAGGACATCTTTATCCAGCATGGCAAAGACGATAAAAACCCTCTGATATACGGCGTCTTTACCACTAGCAGGTAGGCTCATGTTGAGCGCATGCAGAACACAGTATCGTTCACACTAGTAAGGACAATGTGTCCAGATTCAATTTTTATTCATTATGAATGACATAGGAGATGAGAACCCAGCCACTGAAACACACATCAAATTTTTATACAAGTGTGAAATTCTTAGTGCCTGTGTTTTTCCATGCTCGCCTCTCAAACCCGGCTGGGAAGCAGCTGGCAGTGTTTTTGTGGCCCACATTGAATAACAGAAGTCTCTGATTCACCCTTATTTACACCATAAGTGAAGCCTGAAAATGAGCTCTTTTTGGCCGTGGTTTGTCATTAACTGTAACTGTATCTGTTCAGTGCTCCAAATACCAGTTTCTGTTTTTACCATATCTAAAACCGAAGTGTATACCAGTTTTTTTGTTGTTGTTGTTGTTGATTCTATGATGCCCTTGGAAACATGGGAAAACACTAAGCAAATGCCAACAATTTCCTCCCATCTGTGAATTCTGACCCTTACAGTTCTTCAGTCTACGATATATAACACAATTTAACCTATCTGGTCCAGAGATGAGCACAGCACATCTCATTCATGTGTGTGTGTGTGTGTGTGTGTGTGTGTGTGTGTGTGTGTGTGTGTGTGTGTGTGTGTGTGTGTGTGTGTGTGTGCATTTGTTTGTAACATATTTTCTGTTCTTTCCAAATAATACAGTATAGTCATGAGGGTTACATCATTATTACTGTTGCTAGTGTTTTGTGTGTGTGTTTTAGTCCTTTTGTGTTTTTTTTAGAAGCTAAGATCAATCACATATTCATATTTTCCAATCAGCCTTTACAAGACATTTCCAATATTTAAACCTATAAGACACACCCTTTGGGCATCACAATGTTCAAATCATACTTGAGTAAGGGTGTGGCCTAGATGTGAGCCTAGCCACATCTGTTTTACTTAATTTTATTTGTGTGTCTGTGTGTGTGTGTGTGTGTGTGTCTGTGTCTTTAGGTTTGTTATGGAACAACCTATTCAGGCAATGGAATCAAAGTAGCAGGGTGGAGTGAATAGAGCTCTAAAATACAGCTTCAGATTTAAGCACATGGAAACAGTGAGTGTAGTGGTTAGACTGATGCAGGTATTTACACAGCTCACACTAAACTCGTGTGGCTAATGAAATAACTTTCGACAGTGTCAAAATGTAGTTAAAAGCAACACGCAGATAGTTATTGTTTCATACCACAGCACTGCTGAATTCTCAAATCTGATTGGGTTAGAACGTGTGAGACAAATTTCTAGTCATGTGCTACTTGTAATATGGTAGCTCATTCACAGAGACTTGTATGATAGATCACATAATCTAATCTAATAATGAACATCGATGTCCATTGTCTTTTGATACAATCAGTAAAATGTCTGCAACGGTATAATCCACTAGACAAATTTGGAGTAACATTCTGCATTTCTATCTTTTGACTGGTGAGAAAAGGAGTGTTTATAACAGCTGCACTGTAAAGTAAAAACTACTAACACATTGTGGTCATTTAATTATCCAACCTTCTAAACAAACCACTATCCCATTTCCATCAAACTTTTTTCTTTTAGCCCTATGGATTCTATTTGAAATGCACGGTCCTGTCGTTTTTCACATTCATCAGTGTCGAATAATAAATCCACTTGTGGAACTCAAACCAACATGTAGAATTTTGCATATAAATCTTACACTTGTGTGTCGCTTCTTGGCCATGGAAACTCATTTCTCGAAGCTCTTGATGCGCAGTGCTTGTTCTCATGTTGCTTTCAGAAGCAAATTTGTAGTGAGAGATACAACAGCACTTGGCAGCTCCTCTCTGTGAGTTTGCCTGGTTTAATGCTTCATGCTTGAACTCTTGTTGCTCCAAGGCACTTGCATTTCACAATAATAGCATTTATAGTTGACCAGATCAGATCTAGCAGGGCGTAAAAAATTCAAGTAGAAACTTGTGTTAGACCTGCTATTCTATGGCATTGCCATGTTTAAAATATGAGAGCTCTAATACATGACCCTTTCTATTGCCATGGATCATCCAATGAGATTGAATGGCTATGGGGATGATTTCAAATGGGAATAAGGATCCTAAATCCAATAATTAGTATGCGTGACTACATTCCTTTGGCTGCATAGTGTGTCCTAAACCTTTCAAATTCTCAAAAAGGTCATATCACATTTGGTTTGACAACCTGGAATATTGTTCAATGTTCAATGTAACAATACTGTAATTGACATATAGTGAATCTGTTGTATTTTTATTAACCGTCCAATGCTAAATTGCTCTGAATTATACAGACACTACACTGGCTCTTTTAGCCATTAGAGTTAAGAAGTTGAAGGAGTTAATATCCAAGGTGCTTCTTGTAAATGTTAATAGTCAATATGAAAACACATGTTGACTCGTATGTCTTCTGTCTCACACACAGCGATGTGTTAAACGGATCAGCGGTGTGTGTCTACCGCATGCAAGACATCATCCGTGCCTTCAAAGGAAACTTCTACCACAGGGAGGGGCCACAGTACAAGTGGGCGGAGTTTATGGGGAGAGTACCCTATCCCAGACCTGGAACAGTGAGTTCTCTTCCATCCTTTGAAGACTGGAATAGCAAACAGTAATTTGACTACGATGTGCTTTTATTGGCTTTGAGGTTTACATGTGATTTCTCATGTGTGGCATGTGAATGCGGCTCATTAACTCAGACTGGGAGTCTAGTGCTTCTCTTAATGCCTGCCACTGTCACATAGCTCTCACCACACTTTTAATATTAGCGTTACACTGGATGATAGACTTCATGTTTTTCATTAATATTTACATATTATAACGTATAATGTTGGAACTCTGGGGCTGCCAAGATTCACCGTTGAAACCTCGCCCCTCTGCTTGAGGGCCAGTGTATTCTGGCTAACCGTAGTGTGCTCTCCATGTTGCAACATAGTGTCCAAGCAGCACTTACGGAAGTTTCCGTTCCACGCGGGAGTATCCTGATGACGTCATCTTCTTTAGCCGCACCCATCCCCTGCTGCAGGAAGTGGTGCGCCCTGTGGATGGCCGGCCTTTGCTAATTAGAGTTGGCGTTGACTACAAGTTGATCCGCATCGTTGTGGACAGAGTGGAGGCTGTGGATGGACAATATGATGTTCTCTTCATTGGGACAGGTGTGTGTGTGTGTGTGTGTGTGTGTGTGTGTGTGTGTGTGTGTGTTTGAAGGCTCCAAATATTATTATGCAAAATATTGTAAAGAATTCACTTGCAATGTGTGTGTGTTTGTGTTTGTGTTATCTAGATTCTGGCTTGGTGCTAAAGGCCATTCACCTCCCGAAACAGCAAGGACAAAGTCAGGAGGTCACCCTTGAACAACTACAGGTCTTCAAGGTATGTTGTGTCTGTTTGCATTCCTAATGCCATTGGATAACCTCTGTAACTTAAACCTCCTGACCTTTGATCTCTCTCTCTCTCTTTCTCCTTCTGTCCGTCCATGCAGCACAAGTCAGCAGTCACCGCCTTGACACTATCCAAGAAGAAGGTATGGTTTCTGTGGTCTCTAGACACACACTCAGACACATAAGCAAAAGCGATACCCTAGCCCCCTTATCTTTTATACAGTGTTTCTATGGCAACCCGAGACTAGGCAGATGAGAGTCAATTCCAGAAGTGTGAGTTTTCGCACATTTAAGTAAGGAAACATGCAGGCAAATGCATTTGAGACAACACAAAGCAGCAGTGTGTTTTCCCTGGCTTCCACTTACGGCAAAGCAAATGTGGGTATGTTTTAGATATTTGGCGTATAATTCTTAGATAAATGTTCGAAATATTTCTCAAGGGTTGTGCAGTGCAAAGCAAGGGTAAAGACTTAGCTGAACTGATAGCGTAATATTGGAGTTGCCTGATAAAATATTTGGGCTCGGAATGAAAGCAGAACCCACATGTGTGCCGAGCATTTGCAGACGTTCGTATTACGTTGATTTATGTGCATATCTTTATCCGTGTGTTCTCTTGAACAGTGGCTGTTTGTGGGATCTGCAGAGGGTGTGGCTCAGTTGGCTCTGTATCAGTGTGACCTATACGGTCAAGTGTGTGCGGAGTGCTGTCTGGCCAGAGACCCGTATTGCAACTGGGATGGCCATGCATGCAGCCCGTATATGCCAGTAGCACGCAGGTATGCACCAGCACACATACATGCACATGCATGATAATGCACAGCTCCCGCTTAAATATAACTGTCTATGTATTTATAGGAGAAACACTCGTCACATTGGTGATTATAAGAATCCTTTGACGGAGTGTGTCAGACAGGGAGGTAAGAGACAAAACGTTTTAAACCCCTTCAGTTCAGTTTTATGATAACATCCGAATAAATATTCATTTATGCTCAGCTCCCTGTTTATTTTTTTTACCTTATAAGAACCTTATAAGTTGTGTGACACAGGAAAAGATGGATGCAAATACAGTCTTAAACGAAGTCTTTAAATTAAAAGTTTGTAATGTCAAATCGTGAGAGTTTTACTTCATAAGATGCCCTCATTCAACGCACAGGGAGAATCAAGGACAGAAGTATTAGACAATGGTGGCCACATTTGGAGGCAGGAGTTGCTTCTGGGAATTGAACCATTAGTTTTCTGAAATCATAAACGTCATAATACATCATAAACATGCAGTGTGTGCTGTAGGGCAAGCTTCAATTGATTATGTTAGTGTTGGAATGTGTATTCTAGCAGGTTATTCCATCAAGTAATGGGATAATAACTACTTTTTCTTAAAAGTATTTTAAGAATACTTTTAAGTTAACTACTGTTAAATACTTTTTACTAAATCAGAGATATATTAAATGCTTAATACAATACAAAATCAGAAAATAAGGCAGGTTTCTTCTAATGAACAAGTAATTTGCTTTTGTTTTGGGTTGTTTTTTTTTTTTTTTAGGATAATCTGTATGTTACTACTGAAATTATTATTATTATTATTATTATTATTATTATTATTATTATTATTATTATTCTCACTAATGTATTTATTTATTAAATCTTACACAGTATAGTGATCAGGTATTCCTGTCTCCAGAAAAACTGCTTGAAATTTTTCCATGAACTAAATCGGTGTATTTATCAACAGTTTAAAAAAACGTGCTCCAATACCTGCTCTACACGTCACTGCGGATGAACTTGAATTGTAGTGAACGCACTGTAGAGGCACATTAATTAGAATTTTTGTAATTGAGCTACTCAAGGAATCGTTACTGTTCTAGTTTTCTGTATAATCAAGCAATCACTTAGTATTAAAAAACATATAAAGCTTGAGCGTACCTAACACCCAACCATAAAACCAATATGTTGAACATCCCTTTGCATAGTGTGTTTCCACTTTGCTATTTAAAAATCTCTCTTTATATTCTGGTAATGATGGAAGATCTTTGGATTATTTAGTTCCCCTTAAGGGAATTTGTAACGCTTCTGTATATAAACACATTCTAGCCAGGAAGGCTAGCCCATATAAGGGTGTGAAGGTCAAGCATTTACACACTTTTGCCACTTACAACAGGAAAGCTTGTTAAATATCAAAGAGTATTACTGGTTCACAACTCTAACAATACACCAGATTGTCTTTCAGCAGATATTCTGTTAAACACATTTAAGCTAAATTATATATAAATATTACATGAAAGCAAGCCCTCAGACAACCTAGACAAGGTTAAAGACAACAACAACAACAACAAAAACAACAACAACAGAATGTTCAAAAGTTACAAGAAAGGAAATATGTCTACTTTTGGCACATCAGATACAAAACAAATATGCGACATCTGTTTTTGAGTTCACAGCCCCAGTTAAATTTTCATGTTTATAGACATATCCATTCTAAACAGATATAATGGGTAATGGATATGTAAGCATTAACTATTGTCATCATTCAGGCATGCTAGTTGTTTACACGTTTCGAAAGGATCCGGGGGATTTTGGGCAGCTGAACTGCGACAGATTTTAGTGTTTTCATGCGACGGAAAGCAAGCTGCCGGTTAACGTTGATCATCTGGACGAGAACAGATTCAGCTTCAAAGGAGAACAGCATGAATCATACAAGCAAGCGAGCAAATTGTATCCACGTTAGAATGCACCGCTTTTTCGATTGACAGAACAGCCCAGGTCCATAATCAATCATGAGAACAAAAAAAAAGCAAGTGGGGAAAAAATAACTTAACCAGACAAAGCAATATTGTTGTTGATGATGATAAAAGCATCAGAAATTGGTATGAGAAACATGGTTAATGGAGCTACGTTAATTGTTCTCCAGTACAGGCCAGTAGTGTGGGGAAAATTTTCCAAACCCACATTAAAATGCTAATACCTACTAACGAGTGTTTATACAGCACAGACTGTCAAAACACTGTGGCGAGGTTAGTGTTTATCAACGCTAAGACTTTGAAAGTCTAATGTGAAAAAGCAGAATTTCTGGTATGAGGTGGACAGTCCAAAGCAATCAAATCCACATGTTATAAGATTCCTCCTCAAAGCATCCATCATTATGAAGAATCCATTCTCAGGCATATCCATGTTGTTCTGTAAACCAAAGCAGACACAAGAGTTATTTGTAAGAAATAATAGAAAAGATTATAACAAGAATATTGAAACGGATATAACGTTTTGTACAATACTACAGTCATTATCGAATTATATCTTAATTGTTTACTTTTTTTTTGGCTGTTTGCATAGCTGGCCTGGAGGTGCAGTCAGAAGAGAAGGAAATAGTGGTGGCTGAAGGGAACAGTACCTACCTGGAGTGTCTGCCTAATTCACATCATGCCAAAATTACGTGGTTTAAACAGAATGGCGAGAACAGTCTGGAACAAAACGAGGTAAGAGCTCGTGCACAAGACGGAAATATACAGACGCACCCCATTCGTTACGTTCCAAGAGTTCATACATAGCATGAATTTGTTCTTAGTTGTTTGTGGCGTTCGCTATTAACTACACGTCTACACTACACGTCATATAAGCTATAAAAACAATAGTTTATTGCATTCCTGAATGCTGCACTTAAGAAAAGTTATGAAAACAATGAGTAATACATGTAAAATTAATGAACAGTATGAAATATTACAGTATGTATACAGTATTTACTGTATATGTGTTGTTAATACGTGTGTGGATGCTGGTTGGAAGGGAGTTGGTCAGCATTACATGGGTATTACATTGGTTCGTTAAGTTCCATGACTAGTTAGCAGAGAATCTTTTATTCGAATTTTACTTTGTGGACAGTTTTGTTCGTATCGGCGAAAGTTCATAAAGTGTCTGTTCGTTGGGCATGGAGCATCGGTGCGTACAAGACTGAAGGCATTCAAACTCCAATTTTCACTTCTTCATACTTCACAAAAAAGGATATCTACTCTCTTTTTCAAAATGAGCTAAGCTGGAAAATATATATTTATTTTACTATAGAGAGATAATCAGACGGTGAAAGGTTGTACAGTATTTCCGCAATCTGTTCAGTATACTTAGCGAAATCTTTTGCTTCCGCCTTTCTTTATAAAGAAGTGTTGTCAAATTCATAAGGTTTGTGGATTTCTTTGCTTGTATAGGCTTTTTTTGAGTGCACAGATTTGTATGCAATTCAGGTCAGGGCTCTGAAATGTCATCAATCACTTTACTGTCGTTTTGCTGCGGCACAATGCTGCAACCCTCGTGCTTCGCTGCTGGGATGGTGATGTTCACATCTTTCCCTCTCTGTATATGTAGAGTCATCATTATGGCTATTACATCTGTCCGATTTGTGTTTTGAATCAGAGAATACACCACCAAAAGGCTGGTGATCACCTGCAGTCCTCACTCTGTCATAATGCCTGTCTTAGGCAATGTCTTTCAGAACATGTAGTATTCTCTTAATAGTGAATGTATTTATCATGGTACCTAATACCTCCAATTCTCCAATTTCAAGTTCTTTGTTTTAGTTTTGGGGTTCAAAACGAAATTTTGGACATTAGTTCAATCATCTATGCATGTCAGTGATACAGTGTCTTTGTGATCGAAATGTTGTGTGTTCAAATCCCAGCACCATTAAGTTATGAAAGGGCTTTAATCCTCAGTTGCTGTGATCAGATAGTTTCTCTGACTAAGGGTGTCTGTTAAATTCTGAAAATGTCCTGCATATATTCATTTGTACAAATGCATTTGGTGCAATTCATGAGTTAATCTGCCTTAAATCTTAATAAGTCATTTTTTAAAAGTATGGTATGTACAACAGCATAATATGTGTGAAAAAAAACTTTAGGTGCATATAAACGTATTTTTTAATAACGAACATTCATAAATATACACAATGTCACCTTTTCTCTTTTAAGGTGACTTCAAGAGATCAGCTGATAGTGATTGACAGGGGCATTCTTATTCGCAAGGCGGAATATACCCATGGCGGCATTTATCACTGTCAGCTCGAGGAGCATGGTTTCCGCTGGACAGCCGTGACGATTCGTTTGAGGGTGTGGAGTTCCAGCCAGCGTGCCGTCGCCGTCTCCCCTCAGCCAGGAGTGCAACAGTACATGATGAATCTGATTTGCCACAGTGACTTGGACCGCTACTGTAAGGAACTGGGGAAACAGCGTCACGATCACAAAAAGTCCAGGGAAAAGGAGCAGGCACAAGAGAGAAAGAGGGGCGACAGGCAGAAACATGGAGGGGAACGAGGAGACAAGGAGAGGGGGAAAGGCAGGAAGAACAGAAGCAAAATGGGAAGCTCCGCCTCAAGGTCTCCAAGAAGCACTTAGAGACATTATACCAACATTCGGACGACAATACAATAAAATGGGAAACACGTTCACAAACTTAAATATGACCTTGAAAATATACGAACAAACACAAATTGGTGATCATGTTATTCGGTATAAAAGGACTGTTTCTAAACAGCAATGAATGACAGGTGTCTATGGTGTTGTATAAGGGATGACAATGAATCTCGAAGCCACATGGACACATGGACATCTCTGCTTATGTTAAATTGGACCTGAGCCATGCAGAGCTGAAACCTGTGACAGACAAAAGAAAATGTCTCAGACATTTGTGTAAATAGGAAAAGACATCATTTGGAGCATCAGCAAAAGCTGTGTGGATTAAAAGAAGAAGAAAAAAATAGAAAAGACTGTCCAAATGTTACAGTTATTGCATATAAGCTGCATCTAAATGTATTGTTATGAATGTTTTTTCCCTTTTTCTTCTTATTTATCTTTGTATTTATTTCCACTGCATTTGAACGGAACAAAAGCTGTATATTTGTCTTGCAATACGCACATATATGTGATACATCGAAGCTTGATGTTTTTGCTCGATCTTTTCTGCCGTTGGGGAAGGTAAAAAAAAAAAAGAGAGAGAAAGAGAAATCTCAAAATGTATTTTCGACTTCACCTACCTGAGATGCTCGGTATAGAAGCACTTCATGCTAAAAACAAAACAGACCATGAGAAAAACCATGCATGATTTACGTGATACCATCTAGCCTAGTGACGACAACAGGACCAGCACCCGGACCATTTCCCTAACAGAGTTTAAGCAGGGTCACTTCATCCAGGTGCAGGGCTTGCTTATGAATTTATGAATAACAGAATCCTGTGTTTAAAACATACCAGTTGCTCTTGCACATGTATACTACCTATGAACAATGTGTTTATTCACCTGCTTATAAAAGCAAGATCTATGTTTTTTCTTACACTTTAAAGAGCAGAAAACAAATTCTTTACGTTAAACGTACGGAACTGTGATCGGTTAGCTTTATCGGTTAGGAGCGACCTTTCCGACAAACTGTTCACTGAGCATTTGACACCTGCATTTCCTGAGTGATCTAGGTCAGGATCGGTGTCAATCTGGAGTGAACAGCAGGCGCAAAATTGAAATACGCCCTGGATGGGACACTCTAATTTACTCTCTAGTCAGCCATCCAACTACTGACCAGTTTTTTCCATCACGTCCGCTAATTCTTATCGACAAGTTTGTTATTTTCATGTTTAAGCAACAGGTTTTAAGCTGGAAGAGTGAAGGATAGTACACTTCTTCTGAGACATGGTCCAATCACTGTATCATAGGAGAGCTAAACATGCTTGGAGGAGAGCACAAACCTGCCTGTTCTGTACATATAAGGAAATGAATAAAGGTTCGTTCTGGACACTTAATATGTTCTTCAGCTTGTCATTATTTTTTTGGAAAGCCCAATATAGTACTCTTTATGCAAATGTTTTTCAGGTAGAACATGCTTTTCAAGAGTAAGTTCAGGACATGAAATCATATTCGTCACATTTCGTTAGACATTTGACTCTGTAACCATATCCAAAAAAAAAAGACTGTAAAGAACATACCGATCTGTATAATATTTTCTCATCTGTAATTTCTATTTCAAAAAAAACTTTATACCACATCAAAAAAATTATTTTCATTTGAAAAAGGTTAGCCTGAAACTCAGCCGCTACCCAGGGTTGGAATTCCCAGACGTCATTGAGGTAGAAGGACTTTGTACAATAAACTGTTCAGTGAATTCCTGAGTAGATTCGGTTGAACCACTGTGTACATTTGGGCTGGGCAGATTGTATCAAGTGTCTGAGTCAGAATACCAATTTTCAGATCGGTTTTCACTTGAGTTATGTAAAAGGCAAAAACTTAAAAAGGTTTCATGCTTTTGACGCAAAGGTCAGAACAGGCGGTCGTTCATTCTTTCCTTTTCAGTGTGGTTTTTTTTTCTCAGCACTCCATCTTTCATGTGATATCAATTTCTTGAAATATGTAAATGGGTGTAGAAAGATGGCAGCTAACCCAATTGTGCCTACTTTTAGTATTATAACATTTGGAGTTAAAGAGATAATGGGTTTTGTGTTTTGATATATAAAACACACACATAAACACACAGAGAAAATGGACCAGAGGAAATAAATGTGGTCATAGAGTACAAAGACTTATAATAATACTGATTCTAAGGACCGTGGGGGGGTGTGTGTGTGTATGTGTGTGTATGTGTGTGTGTGTGTGTGTGTGTGTGTGTGTGTGTGTGTGTGTTAAAGAGAAAGAAAGAATTACATTATATTTTCTCTTAATCTTTATCATATAATAATAATAATATCCTAGTAAGTACAAAGGGAAAAAGAAAAGAAAACATTACACATGCATTTCTCTAATGATCAAAGTTGCCTGGATTCGATTCAAATGGGCAAAATCACAGCAATAACTGTACAACCAACATCTTAGTAAACTAATTAAAGGAACGTATAATAATAAAAGATCTATATTTTTAATGGCATATTTGGATCGTTTCCTTGTAGAAAGTTCAGTGTAATGTACTTATTTTACTACTCAATCTTTAGTTTGTGCAAATAAACATGGTCTTTTTAAACCTGCTTTTATATCACACTCAAACACATACACAGAGTTTACTCAGCCTGGATCATTGTGCGTCACCCACAGTATCCGCAGTGAGTGGTGTGTAAATGATCAGGTTGTGCCTGAGGAGGCAGACTTCCTTGAACTCTGTGTGACCCGCTGGAATATGATGTGGGCTCCGCTTGCTGCAGTAAGATTATATTCTATCCGCCTTCAAAAAAGCAGACTGTGAAACGAGCTAGGCGTGTTGCCGTGGATACGTAAGAACTCTATAGGAGCTTGCACAATGATGAATATTAAACATAGTGCCAGCAAGAGAGTGCAACATGGGAAACAAGGAGCGAGAATGACGAATAGAAAGAGAGCGATAGAAAGACAGAGTTCATTGCATCCAAACATAACATGATCCAATATTACAACCCAAATAACGATATTGCTAAAAGCATAGGTAGAAACAAATGTTACGATATTTGCACAGCCCTCCTTTTGAATGCAGTTTTGTTTCTTGCTTTCCGCACGCCTACTTTTTCGATCCCTTGCCAATTGTTAATTATAACTACAACTGCACATCTGCCCACACTGTACATCGCCCCTGATGTACCGCTGACCGCTTGTTACGAGATGAAGCGTTAGAGTTAAACATGGACAAAGAGATAAAAAAGACTTACAGATCAAAAGGGAGCTAAAGACAGGAAAATTCCTTTCATCATCCTGCTCCACTTTATTAAGTGCTCTCTCTGTGTGTGTGTGTGTGTGTGTGTGTGTGTGTGTGTGTGTGTGTGTGTGTGTGTGTGTGTGTGTGTGTGTGTGTGTGTGTGTGTGTGTGTGTGTATTAGTGGACCAAATATCCCTCATTAGATGTCACTGACCATTTGAGCTTATAGGGACATTTGGCTGATGTACATCAAGAAAAATGTATGTATTTATTTATTTATTTAAAAAATAGAATAATAAGAAAATATCAAATTGCTTCTCTCTTGTTACATAGGTTAAGGGATAGGTTTAGCATTAATTAGTTGAATGAAATCAATTAATACATTTAAAGGTCCTCATAAGGACAGGAAAAAACGTGTGTGGACCCTGGGTCACTGCCAGTCTGCCTTAGCAGCGTGTATTGGTGGTAAAACCGGCTCTTTTATTTCAAAGTCAGTGGCCATGACCAGGGCTCTGGACTTAAACCAAAAACTGTTTTTGGTTTGTTTGTTGTTTTTTTTAAGACCCTGGAAGTCTCTAAAAATAGTTAAAATGTCCTTTTTAATTATCAAGCATTACCATGGACTGTAAAAACCCTTTTAAATTTTATAGCACTTTTACGTAGACATTCACAGCTAAAACACCCACTTTTAGTGCTGAGCTCTTGGATAAATCAAGTGACTGGCGCCATCTCTGGCCAGACGACAACACTACAAGTCCCGATACTACATATTCTCTGTAGGATTCAACTTGTGTGCAAAAATACACAGTTTAATATAACATGTAAATGGGGTGTTTTAATAAAATGTAAGGAGTAGAAAGTATATATAATTGTAAAGAGTAGAAGTAAGAAGTCGGATGAAAAATAATTACTCCAGTAAAATATTAGATACCCAAAATTTATGCTTAAGTAAGATATTTGTACTTCGACACGTCTGTATATAATGAACTGGCTGCCCGTGTTCTTTGGCTTCCAACCATTGTTCAGGTAGACAGTTGAATAAGTGAATACATGCTTCAGACAGAAAGGCAAACAGATACAGGGTTAATAGTAATATATCGTTAATTGTATTCGTGACTTGGCTCGTTTCATGTCAGACAGATAGATAGATGGATGGATGGATGGACGGACGGACGGACGGACGGACAGGCAGGCAGACGGACGGACGGACGGATGGACGGACGGACGGACGGATAGATAGATAGATTAGATAGATAGATAGATACTATAGATAGATAGATAGATAGATAGATAGATACGGATAGATGGACGGATGGACGGACAGACAGACAGACAGACGACAGACAGACATATAATAGATAAGATAGATAGATAGAGATAGATAGATAGATAGATAGATAGACAGACATAGATAGATAGATAGATAGATAGATAGATAGATAGATAGATAGATAGATAGATAGATAGATAGATAGATAGATAGATAGATAGATAGACAGACAGACAGACAGACAGACAGATAGATAGATAGATAGATAGATAGATAGATAGATAGATAGATAGATAGATAGATAGATAGATAGACAGATAGATAGATAGATAGATAGATAGATAGATAGATAGATAGATAGAGATAGATAGATAGATAGACGATAGTAGACAGACAGACAGATAGACATAGATAGATAGATAGATAGATAGATAGATAGATAGATAGATAGATAGATAGATAGATAGACAGACAGACAGACAGATAGATAGATAGATAGATAGATAGATAGATAGATAGATAGATAGATAGATAGATAGATAGATAGATAGATAGACGATAGATAGATAGATAGATAGATAGATAGATAGATATAGATAGATAGATAGATAGATAGATAGATAGATAGATAGATAGATAGATAGATAGATAGACATATATAGATAGATAGACAGACAGACAGACAGACAGACAGACAGATAGATACAGATAGATAGACAGATAGATAGATAGATAGATAGATAGATAGATAGATAGATAGATAGATAGATAGATAGATAGATACAGACAGACAGACAGATAGACAAATAGATAGATAGATAGATAGATAGATAGATAGATAGATAGATAGATAGATAGATAGATAGATAGACATGTATATATAGAGATAGATAGATAGATAGATAGATAGATAGATAGATAGATAGATAGATAGACAGACAGACAGAAAGACAGACAGACAGCCAGACGATAGATAGATAGATAGATAGATAGATAGATAGATAGATAGATAGATAGATAGATAGATAGATAGATAGATAGATAGATAGATAGATAGATAGATAGATAGATAGATAGATTTCATGTGGCTAAATTCATGTGTAACTTTTATTTATAAGAATGTGCGTACTTTTTTTATTCGTGCTAGCTCTACGACTCAGTTCCATTCCGAAACTACATATTCATTTCATCTTTTTAAAAGGTGGCATCGAAAATATTTTTAAGCGTCTACATTCTCAGTCACTGATGTACAAAATTAAACTTTGGCCGCTGCTTCCCCCACAGTAACAAATGCGGAACCAAAGTTTCATCCTGGTTTCTACGGACGGATATTTACAACGGACTTAGTTTCCTGGCAACCTTCATCCTCGGCAAAGAAGTGAAGAGGTAAATATTGATGTGGTTTGTGTGTGTGACGCGTTTTGGGCGTTAGAGGTGAAATATGTCGTTGGCCGAAGACTAACGACCGACAAGTCTTTCATTCAGTTCGCGAGAAGAGAAGTTTCAGGCCTGCTGAGCGAACCGCCAGGCTCCACAGCCGCGTCCGTCCAGAGGAAGGGCTACTTACTGTCAGATGACTCGTGTGGCAGCAGCATTGACATTGTTCTCTTACTTGTGCTGAACCCTGTGAAGTGATTTCTGCTCCTCTATACTGCCGGTCAGGAACAGAAACGTGCTTATTTCGCCTGCTTTTAAAAGGTAATTCTGTTAGCTAATGCTAGCTAGCTGGCTAATGTCGTCATATGATTTCAGTTCCCCAATCTGGCTCACCCAAGAAGACTCGATCACGTGAAAACACAGGCTTATAAGTGCTGTTTGTGGAGCTCTGTAAATCCGTAGGACTGATTTAGCCCCTGTCTAAACAGCAGCCCTTGGTGGATAACGTTAGTTGGCTGTGGATATCTATGTATATCTTCTGTGGGGATTCAGTTCGTTTTAGTTCAGCTACGGTAGTAATCGTGCACTGTCATTCAGTGGTTCATGTCCAGTAAACAACTGTAAATTATTACTATGTACTATGTTAGGCTTCCCTTCAAAGTACCAGTGAGGATTTGAGGTTTTAACTAGTAGTCCAGTGGTATTAACCGCGTCCACGGGTCACGTGGTATGCAGTGCTTGTCAAAAGTGTGAACACAGCCTTCATTTTTTTTAGTGTTTTGTTGTTGTTGTTGTTTTCGTTCAACATTGCATATTAATTCCGCAGACATCCACATTACAAAAGAACATGTATGGAATTATGTAGTTACCGAAATGTGACCAGAATATATTTACTTCCCATTCTTCAAAGTGGACAGCTTTTGTTTTGGTGACAGCTGCACACACACACACACACACACACACACACACACACACACACACACACACACTCACACACACTGCATTCACTCAGTCAGGCCCATGAGTTAGCCATCTGGAATGGGTTTCCGAAAATATGAGGGTAGAATTCGGTACATGTGGTTGCTTTTCCTTCACATTCATGTCACATCTAACAGACGTGGTGATTACAACCAAATGTTTGGACTCATCAGACCAAAGGACAATTTTCCACTGATTTAATGACCATTCCTTCTGTTTCTTGGCCCAAGCAAATCTGTTCTTGTTGTTCTTCTCATGTATTGTTTTTTTGCTGCAATTCAGCCTGACTCATGCAGTCTTCTGACAGTGAATGTATAAAATTATGACCACTGAACGGTGAAGTAAATAACACTTTTAAAAATTATCTTTTCATCATGGCACCTGTTAGTTTGTGGGATACATTAGGCAGCAAGTGAACATGTTGTTCTCAAGGTTGATTTGGGAGAAATAGGAAAGATGGGTGAGCGTAAGGAGTTTAACAAATTGTGATGGCTAGACGACTGAGCATCTTTAATGCTGCAGCTCTTGTGGTGTGTTCCCGGTCTACAATGGTCAGGATCTATTAAAAGTGATCAGAGGAAGGAACAGTGGTGGACCAGTGACAGGGTCATGGCCAGCCAAGGCTTGTGGAAATGTAGGCTGCCCCATGTGGTCTGGTCAAACAGACACGCCATTGTAGCTCAAATTGCCGAAGAAATTAATGGACAAAATATTCACTAAAAGGTGCCATGAGGAGATAATCGGTGTTATTCACATTACCTGTCAGTGGCCATAACATTATGCCTGATTGGTGAATTTCTGCCACTTGAACTCCAAGAAGAATTTTGGTAGTTCGCTGGTAATTCTAATACCTATATTCTATACAGCAGAGGTATCCACACACAAACATTTCAATGTCAGGACAATGTTAAGAGAGAGAAAGGGCTGACCTATTGTGTAGAATGTCCATAATAATTATATGCACATGTGGTATAAAATAACACATAGACAGAGACATACCCAGAGACAAGGTAGGGGAATGTTAAAAAGTGGCACTTCTAATGTAGACAAACGCTCACCTGTTTCAAATGCGTACATAAGCGAGATAAGAATTGTTTTCATACATTTGTTCTGAACATCCTATCGAGCGATGAAACTGTGGACGTGCAAAAGTAAACTGACACAAGATAGAACGATGATGGAGTTTACGATAGTGGCGCACTGATAATGTCTTGTTTTTTTTTTTTTTTCTGCCACAGCAGGTTGAGGGATGAGCCACTCCTCTGGGATTGGCCCCGATGTGCAGGAGGAGACAGATGGGACAGACAGCCCTGACTCTCCAGACGCCTGCAATTGGGCAGCCGCTAATGGCTCCTCCACCTCTCAGGTGCAGAAGTGCCATGATGGAGTAGCCCGCCTGGAGCAAGGAAAACAGGAAGGGACTCCTGAGACTCGCACACACCCGCCTCACAGCATGTACCCTGCGTGCAGACAAACGCACACAAACTCAGCGTCTCGCACTAACATGGATGGCCTCACGCACACAGACAAACGCACATCTTGCTCACAACAAGTAACCAAAGACAGTCATTACATGGAAACTGCCAACTCACCACACACACAAAGCAGTGATGGGTGGGGAGGAGCGGAGGAGGAGAAGGAGGTCGGAAATGAGAACGATGGAAGCGATGGAGATGAAATGGAAAGCATTATTGAGAGTCTGCAGACAGCAGATTTAACTGTGCAGGTGAGAATTTAGCAATGTGTCGAATAGACACAAATGTGTTTGCTGAATGTCCATCCTGCTTAAAAACCTGACTTGTTTTCTAATGGCAGAAATCTAATAATTTGACTCTTGACCGATCTCAATGACATTCAATGTTGTGTTAGTTAAAAAAAACCTTCTATATCTATAAAGAGTTTCATTTTTACATTGTAGTCGTCAATGCAAAAACAATGCACATATCAAATACAAGGCCAACAGGCTTTATTCACGATTATTTGGTACAAATAATACTGAAATTATTTATAATGCATTGCTGTGCACCATTTCCGTACTTTCCAGATTCCACAGCAAATTGTCCACTCAAAGAGTTGAGCCACTGTAGTCCGGACAAAATATGTGCTCTCTGGTTTCTACTGCAGCTGGCCTGACACTGGTGTAAAAAAGTGTCATGTTGGCAGTGTTGAAACCAGCCACTGATTTGGGATGATTCAGGAAGGATATATAGATAAAAAAACTTGTATAAATAATTGATATATATTTTTCCATATATAATAATGTTACCTTGATATACCTTTTTGATGCTGAATAAGATGGAAAATAATGTTAATATTAAGGGAAAATGACATTTATTGATGTATAACTATTATATCATTTACCTATCTTGTAGTGCAGTTTATTAAATGTATTGATAGTGTCGTGGTTCAGTTTGCTGTCATTACATAAAAATGGTTTATTTCAACATCGCTCCATGAAATCTGTTTTGGAATTTCTATTATATGGCCTTGTGTATTATCCCAAAATTAACAATCATTGTTCATGTCTAGGCATATTCATCATAGGATAAGACTGAGTCAGGCTGGGAAAATGTCCTTTAGAGCTTATGAATAATTATAAAGTAATTAAATAGTGTTGGGAAAATTGTTAACAATTGATATTAATCGAAGATTTTGCTGAAGAAAGTGTTTAAAATAAAAAAGTATATGCTGCTTTATGAAGAACTCTTTACCCCTGAGATGTTTTGGGATCGGCCATGATTATGTTTACTTTGACACTCGTTTGTTTTGTCTCGTGAACTAGTGTGTGTGTGTGTGTGTATGTACCATTTTGCTGGAATACTGTGAAATGCTACTCCTGCAATCCACACGCACTTTTAACGGTACACGTAATCACCCATTATTTTTTTTTCACACTCTTTTGCATTGAGTCTCGTGGGAGTGCTGGTCTCTATGGTGAACTTTTACTCTATTCTCATTAACAAGAGCTTGACCAGATTGCCGTCTTCAGATTTAGAGTTGAAATGCCTGTAACGGGTAACGTCTATGCAATCTTCATTGTGTCCTCAGCCAGTATCAGAGACCGCCACTGAAAACTCCACCACATCACAATCACCACCTGCAGAACCAGTCAACTGTAACTCTTATGACGAAGGCCATTTGTCGGCTTCCACGCCCCCTGACCAGGCCCCGCCTCTGGTCCCAGCTCCTGCACCGAGTCCGGCGCGTCCTCCCGTGCTTCCCGCACCTGATGATTGGCCAAGGCCGGCTCACGTGATGGCAGAGGTGCGAGTGCGTTCCGCTCCTGGACGCGAGCGGGTGGTACGGGGTATGCAGGACAGTAAAAGTCTGGATGGCATTAGTGAGGCATGTGGAGGTGCCGTGCGGGCCGCAGCAGGCGAAGGCCGCCGAGCCACTATCTCCAGCGCTCTAGAACTTGAGGGCACAGTAAGCCATGATGGAGATCTCACCCACTTCATCACCAAGAACTTGGAGCAGAAAATCAAGATGAGTTCCCGTCCCAGCCTTGACACCGACTGTGAGTATTCCCTATTTGTATTCTGAATGCACTAGTGTGTGTATATATATATATAAGTGTTGAGAATAACTTCACTACTTATTTTTTAAATGAACTTTTTTTTTTTACCTAATTGTATGTTTTGTGCAGCGGACTGCTCAGGCCCAGTGGTGCGAGGTCGTGGTTCATTGCGTCGACCAGCCGACATCCCTCCCATAGACCCCAGTGTGCTCCTGGACCTTCAAAAACACACACAGGATGTCGCACAAAGTGTGGAGATAATGCTTCGCAGCCTGAATGGAACCATCCAGAATGTAGGTTTTAATACCATAGAGCATAAATGCAAATTTTATACTTGCACAGATATCTTTCACGTCTTATTCAAGGTCAATACATCACTTTTCTAATTTGTTGAGTCGAATAGCAAATGTGTTCCGGTAAAACATTTTCCATGCTACCTATTTGAGATAGCATCAATACGTGTGCAAAATATGGTTAGAAAATATGGCATTCTCCAAAAATCTGATTAGTCTCAGAGCTACCAGTGCAACTCCAATACACACTGTTTAATAAAGCATTTCAAACCACTAGATAGGATCCCTAGATAGAATTGGCACCAGCTAAACTATTTATTTACTGTTTACTTATGTAGTATGCACTTTCGAATTCCATGTGTTCCCATATCTCAAACACTTTAAGTGAACTTTTTACATCATATTATTAATGTAGTAATTTATTAACTAAAAAATAGTATAGCGAATAAAACCATCACTTCTGTTTTTTTTTAAGATCACCGATTGGTGGATCAAGTACAAAAATATGCATTAGCTCAAAAACCCAATGTTCCCACTACACAATCCCACTATTTTGATCAGGGTGGCACAATTTGATAAATGAGAATGGTTTTTATATTTGCAAGTTGTGCTTTTGTTGTGTTTTTAGCATCCCACAACATTAGATCTGTTCAAGCTTCCACAATCTGGGCTGCACTATATTTTGGCCCCTTTCCTGACATCACTAATCACACAAATGCTGTTGTTATAAACCTTCTATTAAGACTCTGTTTCCTTATTTTTACATCTACACTTTGTTCTAGGCACCTTGAGCCCTGATATTACTGTTTATTCCAGGGCGTACTGCAATCATTTGTTTAAGAACAAAAGTCACTCTTTTTCCTGTTTTCAGCAGTGAGACATGAACAAGGTGAGCACTAGTTATGCCATTTTCTACATCGAAGGAACATCAGCTCTCAGTCTGCTCAGCTCCTGTGATAGAGATTTGCATAAAAATGTCTCACCTTGACCTCCTGTACTTTTTTATTTCTAGATCAAATCTCTTCATCTGCTCATTTCTTATTTCCCGCTCCATCTTTTACTTCGTTAATGAGCCCCTTGATTAGTTTTGGGTTCTATCTGAAACCTCCCACTGATTCCCCTAATGTCTAAAAATAATAGACCTAGTTGTTATTTTTATTCAAACCGCCTATAAAAATGGTGGAATTACTTTTGTGACTTTCCCCTGACTGTATTGCACCGAGACGGCTTGTGTAAAAAAAAAAAGGTTGTTCTGAATTTTACTGAGCTGACCTTCCTGTCTTTAGTGCAGCCTTTGATACACCGATCCTTATCCGTTGTCTTTACTTTTCATTGGCATGTCGGATGCTTCTCATATCTCTGAGAGACTTTACATTGTATCTATGATGAACATAAATATTTAATCAGTCATTACAGGAGGAGTCCCTCAGGTTTTGGATAAGTTTGTAGTAAGTTTAACTTCCTTTTTCTGGCCATTCTTACCACTTCAGCCCACCCTATAAGTTCCATGGAAACTGTAGGATGAGGCTGGACTTAGTGGGAGGCAGATTGTACAGTGGCATGGCCTAGGAAATTACATACATATATATATATATATATATATATATATATATATATATATATATATATATATATATATATATATATATATATAGATCTAGATATATAGATAGATAGATAGATAGATAGATCTAGATCTATATAGATATATATATAGATATATATTTTTATTATAGATCCTGGTATGAAAATGTTAAAATGTTTTTTCTCTCATGTTTTTCTATTTCCTAGTTCTTGTTTGTCCAAATAATATAGAATATAATGGATTATTATTATTTTTGAATATTAGTATCTTGTGTAAGGGAGATCATTGCAGTTTGCTCTGAATAAAGGCATTAATGTGGAAAAAAGTTATATTTAATATATTTTTAAATAATAATTTCCCTGTGTTGCAACACTCTCTTTCTCTTTATCCAGATGACAGCATTGAGTGTGGGTTATATTCAGACATACCGAGACTCTGTGGACAGTTTGGGGGAGTCTGTAGATATGAGCATAAAGGTAATCTTTAGAAAACATTGTTTTATTACTCACTTCATTTTCTGCACTTTTTGTAAAAAAAAAAAATTGTCTGTGAATTCTTTTCTTGCACTTTTATATGTAGGGAATGTACACACTGATGGCACGTTGTGAGGAACTGGATCGCTCCATGCAACCCATTCAGATGCTAGCGGCCCAGATCAGGGATATCAAACGCACACTGGACGCTCTGGAAGCCATTTGCAAGTAATACATATGAGCACGCTGTTGCTCCAGGAGATGCTCTGCGACAGCTCCGCCCTCTGCTAATTATCATGCGACCGAATCACTTTGCTAACTATCGTGTCTCCAAGAAACGCTCCGTGAGCGCTGCGCTCCGGCTCTGCAACACACCTCTCAGTGTCAGCGATCCTCTTGTTGTGGCTCCGCCCCTTAGAATGATTGAAAAGAGAAATAGACTCTGGTCTTTAAACTCACTCCGTCCAACGGAGTGACGTCACGAGAGCACCCTCTCTTTTTTCTCGCTCTTTTCCTCTATTTGAATGCACGATACTGGGAATATTTATAGTGTGTGTGTGTGTATGTATGTGTTATGAGAGAGTTAGGGGGGTGTTAAAGTACATCAGTTAGGTCAGATGTGCCACATCTGTATTTGTCAATATGGAAACGTTCTCGAAGCCATTCTGTTTTTATGCTTTTTTTTTTCCTCTGGGTGTTGGTTTGTCTACAGATTGGAAGCTTTGGGTTCCCCGTTTCCACCATGATGACTGATCAGTTCTAACACGTGACCTATTAATCGTCCTGGGAGTTTTGGACCGTCGTTTGCCATGGTGACAGCCGTGATGGACGTTAGCATAGTGGCTAAACTTGCTGTCTTGTTGAAACAGACTCTCAGCCTAAAGGGATTGTGATTAAAGCAAGATTTTAAAAACTGGACTGAGGAAATGAAATAGAGGGTGGGAGAGTCCCCGACTGCCAGCCTTCGTCCGTCTCGTCCGTGTCTGCTTCCAATCCGGCAATTTTAGTAAATTGTCTGGCATATGTGTATGTTTTTAAAGAATGCAATATAACAATAAATTTACTAGAATTATACAGAATCATATTTAAAATGAAATCTTTGGCTTTGTTAAGCAAATGTGTTCTGTCAAGTTTACGTAAGTAAATAAGTAAACAATTCTAAAAACTAAGTGGTTGAACAGGCCTGGAGACATTTTTTTGAAAGAGAAACCAGGTATGAACAATGTTTGGCTTCCTAAATGCCACTGTGGTTGCAGCCTTATATATTATATATATATATATATATATATATATATATATATATATATATATATATATATATATACTATATATATACATATATACACATATACATACACGAGTGAAAGTATGTATATAATATATACGCAGTGCTGATTCAAACTTTGGCTAGTAGCCAAAAAAATACATGAAAGTTTGATGTATGTACGCCTCCTTTTGCAGCCATTACTTCAACCAAATGTCTTCTGTAACCACTGACCACTCAAATCTGTCTTTGGGTATTTCTGTCCACTCCTCCACGCAGAACAGTTGATAGAGGTTAAGAGGACATCTGGCATGTACCGCCTGCATAAGGTCTAGCCACAACATTTCAATTGGATTGATATCCGGACTCTGACTAGGACAATCAAGAGTGTGAAACTTCTTTTTTTTTTTTAAGCCATTCCTTGGTGGATTTCTTTAAGTGCTTAGGGTCAAGGGGCAAGCCATTTTCAACCCATCTTCATCTCTCTAACTTATGGCAAGAGATTCTCTTCAATAATTGATAGGTCTGAGAATGACAAAGGGTTGTCCTGGCCCAGAGGCAGAAAAGCAGCCCCAGACCTTCACACTTCCACCACCAGGCTTCATTGTTCGGAGGAGGTTCTTTTCCTGGAATTCCGTGTTGGCTTTTTTTGAACAACATGGTGGCTTTGAATATCACCAAATCTACTTTGGGCTCAGAAGTACAGTGAATGAACTCCCAAAAGACCTCTGATTTGTCTGATTTAAAACGGGCAGCTTAGTTCTTTTTTGATAGCAGAGGTTTCTTTATAGCAACCATTAATGTCATGTCTGTTCAGTTTTCGTCTGATTGTAGACGCATACATATTTACCCTAGATACTGCCAAAGAGGTCTATAGAGGTGATGTGTGGGTTGGCCTTTAGCTATATATATATATATATATATATATATATATATATATATATATATATATATATATATATATATATATATATATATATATATAGCTATATATAGAGATAGATAGAGCGATATCGTGGCTCTAACCCCTGACCATCCGATCAGTACTATATCAATATATATCAGTAGTATTGAGAATTTTCTCTTTATCTAAAAAGACGACTCAAACCTGTTGTTGCATGGCAATGCCCCTGTGCACAAAGCTCCATGCAGATATGATTTATTAGCGAGGAAGAGCTTGAGTTGCCTGCAATAAAGTTTTGATCTCAACCCCAATAATCCCCTTTGAGATGAAATAGAACAATGATTGCACCCTCCTCATCCTATAACGGTACCTGTCTGTCCTAACACCCTTCTGTCTGAATGAGCACAAATCTCCACAAGCGCACTTTAAAATCTAGTGGAACATCTTTCCAGAAGAGTGGAGGTCATTATAACATCAAAATGGGGACTAAATGTACAAAGCACAAACAAGTCCATTTGTCCATACAGTGTTTGCTTTTCTACTTTTAACCTCTGTTTACAGTTTACTATTGTTCAGTATCATTTCATGCTGTTTTGTGATGGTGTAGCAGATGGTTTAGAGTTGTTCTAAACCCAGCGAGATCTGTGTGTCTGTCCCAGATTAACGATTAAAGCGAAGACTAAACATGAGATTAGGGGTTAGTTTGGACAGCTTGAACAGATGGACTGATAGAGGTGAAGGAAGCGTCTGACCGGCTCTGCAGCATTTTGTAAACCGTGATGCACTTCGTCCTCCAAATACGGGTCTTTCACTAGATCGCACGCGCGTACATTGCACGGTTGTTCATATGCACAAAATGTGCATCCTTGGCTTTAAGGACACCGAGCACTGCGTTTTTTTTCTTCAAATGAACGTCGTTGAGAGACTTATACGGGTAGGATGACTTGAGACACTATAGTCAAACTATTATCATTTACATAAACTCCTTTCGGGATTTTTTGTTTGTTTGTTTGTTTTTTTTTTTTTGTATCTGCGACATTCCCGAAATCACGTCGAAACTTGTTTTCCTTACGCATTGCCCTCGTGTCCCTCTGTGTATCTCGCACAGATGGCATTTTATAACCCATGACCGTTATCGCGCAGCTTTCATCTAGCTGAAATCTGCATTGCAGCCATACACTAAGCAAGGTCATAATATCGTTTACACTTTTTGCTTACATGTACTGCAGCAATACCTGCGCTTTTATCCGTAATAACGAAAGTCACACCACTGTTCAAACTCTATGTGAATTCTTCATTTTGTTTTTTGCGATCAGGGCTATATGATGGTGCAGTGCTGTTAAAGGTGAATAATAGATTATGAGTAAACACCAACAGACAATTACTGGCGCAGAAATGACGGCCGTGTCTACGTGATTGATGTCGCTTTCTCGCGTACAAATGCAAAGTTAAAGTAGCGACCTTATTACTTTTCCTGCACAAGCTCGCATTTTTGAGGCGAAGCAAAACACCTATATGACCTTGTCCCCGAATGTTCAGAACTTGAAGCTGTTTGGTATGTGGCACCTTCCGTCACGATGTTGAAAAATGCCGGGCCCTTCATGCGCCAGCACAAGCTATGAATATAGAAATGTCCCGGGAGAAACGGACTGTTTACACGGATGCCACATTCCCAAGTGTCCATCCACACCATATTCTGTTGAACAGAAGTAATACGAGTTCTTGATTGCGACTTGTAACTTGTCTCTTAGTTTTAAAATTAAAGTTGAAGTTAAATTTTTGGCTCGGTTTTCAAAGCAGCCTAAAGCAATACAAAAATACAAAAATGTATCCACACTAGCACGGGTTTAAGCAAGTTTTGTTTAGTTCAGGCCTTCGCGGTCTGGAAGTAATTACATTTTTATTAAAAACAATTCTGGCTTCCACTTTCATGTCAAAATTTCAATGGTTTAATGTTTTATTGTATATCTCCATTTGAGTGCTGCACACAATTAACTACTAAATAAGAGAATGACTTCCGACATATTGTTACACAAGTGGTGAACCTTTATTTGACCCTAGTCACCCTCTGTCTTTGGACAATATATTATATTGTTGTAATTGGTTCTAATTTACATATGTTGCCATAGATGAATTGACCTACCGTTATACATGCTCATCTTGCTATTGTATACGTGTCATTGCAGGTATGCAGAATGTTCATCGTCTGTTGATAGCGGACATGATCAAGCTAAAGCAATTGCTGGAAAATAAACAATCACCATCTAAATTGTTTCTCTTTTCCTTGAAAATATGCTTTAAGTGGCCAAAAATCAATGCTGTCATTTAATATGGGGGAAAACAAGAGTTATAAATGGCCATTACTTGATGCTCACTGAGCAGAACAATACAAAGTGCTTGAGTGCATACCCTCCGTTTGGTGTGTGTTTTGTCTATAAAGTAGACTGGCTTTCTTCACGAGCCTGTCATCCTCAATCCTAGCTTTAGTCATAGCTGGAGAAGTCCAAAACTGCATAAATAAGCCCCGCACTCTGTGTAAAGTGTGGAAAGGTTTGTTTATAGAAAAGGGCAGCCTGTAATGCCTGTCACCTTCAGCAGGACATTACGTGTGTAGCTAAGTGCTGCCTTGCCACTTTCTTGCTTCTCAAGTTCTCTAGCCCTCGTGTTCCTAGATTAGAAGCCGTCATGCGATAAAGGAGATGTATCTTGTAGTGGGAATCTGTAATTAGGACAAAAAGGGCTGCATGACCAGTGTGCTCAAATGGGCTCTGATTTTTGTCCTGTTCACCATTTGAAGTGGACTATGATGAGTATGTCACTAATGTTGCAGTTTTTTCGTTAGGGGTTACGGGGACAAGTCAAACACAAAATCCCTGTCTGCCAGGTTTAGAATAGAAAGTTTGTGAGCCTGAAGAAAGACAGGACACAGAGAAGAATGATGGTGACAAAGTGGATGGGGCCGCCACTTTTTGATGGTTCTTGCCCGGGTGGCGTCATGGGAGCCTCTGTCTTCTCGCTGTACCCACGGTGTGTTCTCACAACCCCTACAGTTTGACGTGTCCTCACAGTGTGAGTAACAGTGTCGGGTGGCTTTGGTGTGGGAAATGGCCTCTGCTCACCATTCTCAATCTCAACTGACTCCTGGTCAGCAGCTGCTCCATCCAGTCCCTCGAACCAATGGCAGCGAAAGTCCCGTCTCCAGGAATCCAGGTGACTCGGGGGGAGTTGTCCCGTTGCACGGACGCCCTCCGCTCCCTGGCGCATCAGCAGGAAGTGGGCAGGTGGGAGATGCAGGTAAACAGGGTCTTCTGGCTTCTTGCGTACGCAGCGCCCAAGTCCCTTGCAAAGTGACGTGCTGCAAAGGTGTGCCGCCGTGGTTATGTTGACGGCATAGGGGCCAAGAACGTCTCGCACATAAGATGAGAGATCAGAGCACAACTTCTGGTGGACAAAATGCATGTTAGGGTGATTGTGGTCTTTCACACTGACTGGGAGTCAATTCATCAGCATATATGAATATATATGTCAACATAATTCAGATACATATACCATTAAATGATAAATTCATATGTTTCAAAGCCAAAACAATTAACTACAGATGGTCCCGGAGTTCAAATTTATGATTTTTTAAATCATAAAATTTATTCAATTTATGATTTCTTCACTGTTACGATGATAGGTATACGAAAAAAAATGTTTCGTTCATACATTACACTACAGTAATTTGCTCTGTTTTTCTAAATTATGTTCTGTAAATTGTTAAATTAGTAACAAATTACAGATTAATATTGCCATATTGATCACCATTCTTTAAGATAGATCCTGGTTAAGCTAGGCCATGTCTCAACTTAACGTTATTATAGAACACGTCCCTAATCAAAGTCTACCTGTATTTAAAAATTAAGAAAACAACTGTAGCATGAATAAATGCAATCTTTAAACTAATAAGCATTTAATCTTAAAAAATGAGTTTGGACTTGCGTAGATTGTGGGCAAATTTATAGAGAAATTAGCGAATTGTTCAATGGATGGATTAATTGATGAGGAATGGAGCCAGTAGATGGATGAATACCTGTGTTTTAGTCGGTAGGAATTGGTCCCAGACAATAACTCCCGCTGCGCCCATAGCAGCACTCTCTCCAACAGTATTCACCAAATTAGCCTAGAATATACAGTATACACAGTTATACACACAATGAATACACACACACACACACAAACACACACGTCTAGATGTCAAGGATTGTCAAGAAACTTACCCACTATTATTGGAACACAATTCATATGACTTGATTCCTATATAAATGATTACCTCAGAGAGAAAGCTACTGGAGGAGGTGTACATACTCTTGATCAGTGGATAAACAGGAAGCTCAAAAGTTGTCCCTGCTAGAGCGGCCACTCTTAATGCCTCTCTAATCTGATTGGATGCATATAGCCAGGCACCCTTGGTCCCTTCAGGAAATTGCTCCAGTTCAAGGCTGGGGTAAAGTGCATCGCTTTGCTTCCACAGCCACATGAGCTCATCGTTCAGTGTCATCTCCGCAGCAGGGCAGCGGCCCGTGTAATTTGCTAGCTGCATCTGAGTAGAATCTGAGTTAAAGCAGCTCGGGTACGAAGCTATGCCCCATAGCCTCTGTGGGTGGAGTCTCTTTAGCTCTTTCAAGGTCTCCATGAAAATGAACTGGGCTGCTGCTTCAAAGTCCACCTGGCAGGAAATGACATTAGTATGTCGACATTCTGCTTATCATTAAATGAGAAATATTGACACATGGTACCACTGTGGGTTTTTTTTTTGTTTTTAATTTGTTGTAGAAGTTTCACCTGAGCCCATTTCTCCACTTCGGCAGCACTCCAATCTGGGAAAAACCCCCGAAGCAATGCTCGTGAAGTCACCGGATACTTCCGCCGAGCACCCCGGTTTCTGCTCCACTGCGGCTCCCACTCATTCCACCTCAGCACCCCAAGGCCCGGTTCCCCGGCCTGTGGCAAAGCAGCTATGAGATCTCTTTCTACTTTGTGAAGATGGCGCTCCAGGACTGTGTGCTGGGGCAGGCCACCATTCACACGCTCTCCCTCGGCACTAAAATACGGATAGAGACCCAGTGAGTCCTCATAAAATTCAGCCACACGTCCCTCCCATTCCATTCCAAAAGCTGTCGGGTCAGGGCGGCCGAGGCAGTCCTTGTTTGGTACAGCCCAAAGAATCAGGAAGGGCTGACCGGGCAGAAGAGGAGAGCGAGCTGGTCCACCCATACACCTCCAGGGGACAAACAGGAGCAGAAGGACAGGTAAAATGGGGTTGGGGGATCTATGATCCATAGAGGTGATTGATAAATGTCCTGGAGCTCATCTAGACCCTCCCTCTAACTCCACCTGAGAGAGAGAGAGAGAGAGAGAGAGAGGATTCGATTTTGCTTTCCATTTTATAAAAAAAATTTATACTTTATTGTTCCAATAGGTGAAATTCTTTTCTTCGCATATCCCAGTTTGTCTTGGAAGCTGTGTTCAGAGAGCAGAGTCAGCCATGGTACAGCACCCCTGGAGGGTTAAGGGCCTTGCTCAAGGACTAAACTGGGGCTCAAACCCTGACCTTCCGATAAGTAGCCTTAAACCACTGAGCTACATTGCTCATGGCTCAAATAAAGCCTGACTTGTTGTTCGTATTCGACACGCATTGTGGGGTATAAAATGTATCTTCAGGTAGGACAGTACATTTAATTTGAGATTTTTGCAGTCCATATATGAAAAAAATCACTCAATTCAGACAAATCAATCAAAATCAGTCACTCATATCAGTCAGTTGTGCTTTCTAGAAACTCTTATTTAGGTGGGGACCTAATTCTTTATTTTTATTTTTTAAAATCATTCCAGGGGCCATGGTGGCTTAGTTTTGTAGCACGTTCGCATCACACCTCCAGGGTCTGGGTTCGATTCCCGTCTCAGCGGTTTCCTCCCAGTTTTTCTCCGGGTTTTCTCCGGTCCAGTCCAAAAACATTCATGGTAGGTTGATTGGCACCTTGGAAAATTGGCCCTAGTGTATGAATGTGTGTGTGTGAGTGTGTGTGTGTGCCCTGCGATGGGTTGGAATTCCATCCCGGGTGTGTCCTCCCTGAATGCCCATAGATGCCTGAGATCTAGATGCGCACAGACTCCCCGTGAATGAATGAATGAAAATCATTCCAAGTGTGCCGTTTAGGCTGAGATTATGTGTGATATTTTTTTATTTTTAAGGTTGTTTATAT
This sequence comes from Kryptopterus vitreolus, assembly GCA_030449085.1. Classification (NCBI taxonomy): domain Eukaryota; kingdom Metazoa; phylum Chordata; class Actinopteri; order Siluriformes; family Siluridae; genus Kryptopterus; species Kryptopterus vitreolus. The sequence goes on from JACRUU010000020.1 coordinate 9,404,442, forward strand.
GAAAGGATTTTTTTTTAGGAATTCTCAGTAATGGGTGTTTGTCCCAAACCACATGAAAAGGCGCAAAACACGGGATATTTCGGGAGCAACCTAATAAGATTATGCAGTGTTGCCTAAGTAGAAGTAATGACTCCACAGATGTCCACTTTATGTTCTGGTGTTAGTTCACAAGTTAGCAATAGGGGGCAGCAATGTGCCACGGATAATATGTACTGTACGGCAGATGATGTAGATTCCGGTATTTAAATTTGTCTGTCCGTCTTTTTTCATTCATTCATCTTCTACCGCTTTATCCGATCTTCCATCGGGTCACGGGGAGCCTGTGCCTATCTCAGGATGCGTCTATGGGCATTAAGGCAGGATACACCCTGGATGGAATGCCAACCCATCACAGGGCACACACACACACACACACACACACACACATTCATACACTAGGGACAATTTTTTCCAAGGTGCCAATCAACCTATCATGCATGTTTTTGGACCCGGGGGAAACCGGAGAACCCGGAGAAAAAAAACCCCCTGAGGCACGGGGAGAACATGCAAACTCCACACACACATGGACCGAGCCGGGAATCGAACCCGGATCCTGGCGGTGTGAGGCGAACGTTGCTAACCACTACACCACCGTGCCCCCTCTGTCTGTCCGTCTTATGTTATAAAAATTGGAATGTTGCTTAAATATTGTAATTTTTTAAAATTATTAATTCAGCATGAGAAGATTCCCTGCTGGGTTCCCTGCTGGTCGCTTATTCTAAACCTATGCCCACTTACCACTTTTTGTTTTTGATTTTTGATTTTGACTTTTGATTTTTGTTTTTGTTTTTTGTTTTTGATTTTTTTTTTTTTTTTTTTTGTTTTTGAGGCGATTTTGTGAAAATTCTGCTTCCATTTTGTAACGTGGACTGCAAAGTTTTTCAAAATGGTGTAACCTCGTGACCCATAAAAAAAAAAAGAGTGGTGTCATTGCTCTGCTCTAGTTTGAGAGCGTTGTTAAATTTGTTTGTATATTGTTCAGACTGTGGGACCGAATGATCACTCAGTGGTCTAAGGACGCTGGGCTGCTGATCGGAAGATCCGGGTTCAAGCCCCGGTATGGCCAAGCTGCCGCCCTTGGCTCCTTGAGCAAGACCCTTAACCCTCTGTGCTCCAGGGGCGCTGTATCATGGCTGATCATGCGCTCTGACCCCATCTACCAACAACAAGCTGGGATATGCGAAAAAAGAATTTCACTGTGCTGTAATGTATATGTGACAAATAAAGGCTATTCTATTTCTATTTCTATTTCCATCAAAGTCTTCACACAATCTCAGTCTATGAATGTAAGAGATTCAGATGTTTAAGCACTTTTTTAAAAATTGTTTGAATACACCAGTGTAGACATTAAAATGAAGTTTTCCTTCATGTAATGTGGACATACACCAGGTGTCTTGCAGACCACTACACATACATTCAAGCACATTCGCTCCATAGGGGAATTAAGAGTAGCGAGTCCACCTTTTCCATATAAATGCTTGTAGGACATTCAAATCTCTGAATAAACAGCACTGCAAAATCTAGATCAGACTGAGGATCCTGCAACCGGCATCACCTGATCTCACACAAAAAAAGGTGTCTGATTTTGATCAAGTTGAGATGGTGGATTTTTGAACATCGTAGTGCAAACGATATAAACTGATAGCACTAAAACATCTTCTATTCTTCCCAGTATGAGACTCAAGTACAAAAAGCATTTTGTCGTATTTGACAATTTGTCATAGTCTGTAAGAGTAAAAACCCCTATTGTACGTTTAATCTCATTCGATTTGTGCCATATCAGATGGCTTTGAGTAAAGGAGAGGTCCCATATCTGTAAAATGCCAGAAAGATAAGTATACATTTTCTCCGCAGATGTGGAAAATCATTGTATTCAGGAGCTTACTGTCAAAAATAAATAAATAAATAAATATCGGCCGTCACTTCCAAAAGCTTGCTGCATGTAGTCACTAAATCCCGCTGTGACGGAAGGCACGGCACTCTGTTCCACGGTATCCTAAACCTTCGAGTTTAGAGCAGAGAACCGTAACTAAAAAGCGTAAAACATTGCTAAATTTGGCGCGCAGGACCGGTACGCAAAGTTTTTATGCTGCGGTAAGTTTTTTTTTTGTTGTTTTTTAAATGTATGCTTAGAGGATTAAGTCCTACGAGGAAACAGTTATGGAACCAGCATCTTTTTTTTGTGCCAGCAAACCTAATGAACCGAATGCAGACGCTGAATGAGGAAGATATGTGAATTGGGAACAGGATTTGATCTCTGTGGGCCAAACATCGCCTCTGTGAGCTGTCATGCTTTCTCTCAGCCCATTTTAAACTTGGCAGCCAAACTGGCTTCTGTTGATTCTAGTGATAGTTTTAGGTCACTTCCCTCCTCTGCTATAAGGAAACGAAAATCGAATGCAACTTCACACTTTGAACCTTTGAGCCATCAGTGTGCGGCCAATTGCAGCCTTTTATTACAAAGATGATCCATGTTGTTTGTCTGTTTTTTCACTCTTATAATAGTGAGCAATGTTTTAGTGAAGATCCCGAGCAAGAAGGTAAATAATGTCGCAAGGTTTGAAGGTCAAGCTTACCTCCATGTCAGTATACGGCTTTGAAGGAGCGATGAAGACTTTGATGTTAAATGCCTGTAGATATCAGGAGAGAACATGTAATGTGCACATACAGCTGGAGGGATGGATGGAAGTAGAGATAGAAGAGGTTGCCTCTTGTGCTCCGGCTAATCTGGGTAATAAGCAGGGTCAGTGCATGTCACATGACCAGTCTGACTGTAATACTATAATCCAGCAAATGCACGGATACAAGCACCCAAATCTCTTTCGAACCAAAACACACATTTTAAAAAATGAAAATAAAATACTCGGGCTTGTCCTCGACACCGGCAGATCATGGTAAAATGTCATTCATGCAGAATGGCATTAATAATGATATAGCTTCACGCTATCTCAGTTGTCTTAGGATACAGAATAGGTGTGTGTGTGTGTGTGTGTGTGTGTGTCTTTTGAAATTTCATTGTTGGCAGCATACGGTCATCCATCATACAGTCTGTTTTCCATACAGCAGGTGAATTTCCTGTCACTAGGGAGGCACACTCAAGAGATAATATCGGTAACCAGTTTTCAGCAAAATTTCCATCCCAGCTACATCTCAATGACCACACAGCTGCCCCAGGGAAAACAAAGAAAGCAGATTTATTTTTCTCACTTTTTCCCCCCAAAATGAATCTTCTGTTCCCTTTTTAATACTTAAAATATACTGCATTTTCCAAAATAAAAAATAATAAAAGGTCCTGTACATTTTAAAAACAATATCTGTTCATTTTTGTTTTGTCAAATATATCAACTTTAAATTCCATTGTTTGATTTTACTGAAATGATCAAAATATTTTTATACTTAGGACTAAAAAATGAAAACACAAGAACATTTGTTGTCCAATCACACATTAGTAATAAGAATTCACTAACATGAGAGAGAGAGAGAGAGATACTAGTGTGTGTGTGTGTGTGTGTGTGTGTGTGTGTGTCTGTGTGTCTGTGTGAAGTGAGTTGAGATTATCTGGTTGAGGTATCTGAGGTGATGCCTGCTCCTCATGTCCCGTCGTCATAGAAACGGCTCAGATGAGGCTGGCCCACACAGCGTTAAGGAACAGCGTAGGGTGTGTGTGTGTGTGTGTGTGTGTGTGTGTGTGTGTGTGTGTGTGTGTGTGTGTGTGTGTGTGTATGCATGTATCCGCATGAGGCAGGGCAAGTCATGACTGATGTGATTTCGAAACACAGGATGGACAGCATGCATAAAGGTGAAACACCCAGTTACTTGGCATCCTTTGGTTCCACTTTAGACACACACAGTGCATTTTTCCCGGGCCGGAGGTACAGGTTGAAGATTTCAGTGAGCTACGGGTGATGGACGTGCGGTTTGGCGTCTCCGACTGATGCTAGAGTAGATTGGGCCCATACTGACAGGCACTACAGATAAGAGAAATGGTTTGTACAATGAAGGTAAATGGGACTCTTTGTTGCAATATAAAGTCGTTTGAATTGAAGCCTGTCACTGCAAATGGTCCATGTACTGATTGAGCAGATCATCAAGAAAAGTTTAAATGTTGTGGAAACTCCCTCCCACTGTTTCTGGTGGGGGTAAAAATAACATTCTTTTTTTTCTTTTTTTTTGATTGGCATGGTACTCACATTCATAGGTCAGTCTCTGTGTGAAACGAAACACTGAAAGAAAAGGTTCTTGATGGGATTTGTGTTTTATGGAGCTGAATGTTATCTTGGGTAATTTTAGACTGTCAGCAAAAGCAGCGTGAGAACCAGATCGAACTCCAAGCAACAAATGGCTTCTGCGTTCAGTCTGCTCTAAAGAAGTGAGTGCGACGAAATTGTATTTATTTATTTATTTTTAGAAGAAAATGTCTCAGTCACATTGCAACCCGTATAAGTGAATGGAATCATGGACTCCAGCCAAGTTTCTTCAGATTCCAAAATCCTACAAAAAAAAGACTTCAATTTTGTGACTGGGAGCAACAAAAAGCACAGCACCACCCTCTTGTGGAAACAACTCTCACACCTGGAGCTTCCGAGTGACATGTATTAAAAATTTCCACCTACTGATTCTGTAGTGTATTTCCAACCAGCATAAATAATAACACTTACATCATTTGTCAAATAATCCTGGATAGTGTAACGCTCAAGTCCAGTCTCACAGCATTCTGTTATTTTCATTCATTCAACTTCTACCACTATATCCGATCTTCCCTCGGGTCACGGGGAGCCTGTACCTATCTCAGGCGTCTATGGGCATTAAGGCAGGATACACTCTGGATGGAATGCCAACCCATCGCAGGACACACCCATTCACACACACATTCATACACTAGGGACAATTTTCCAAGGTGCCAATCAACCTACCGTGCATGTTTTTGGACCAGGGGGAAACCGGAGAACCCGGAGAAAAAACCCCTGAGGCACGGGGAGAACATGCAAACTCCACACACACATGGCCCAGACGGGAATCCCAACCGGGACCCTGGTGGTGTGAGGCGAACGTGCTAACCACTAAGCCACCGTGCCCCTTAGCATTCCATGATATAGTCAAGAAATTACATTTTTGATTTAGATTTTTTGATTTTTAAAAATTGTTATATTTTTCTACATGATGTATTTCAGTACAATCCGATCCAATTACATTTTTCTTTCTGCCGCTGTATTTGTTATTATTTTTTTTCTTTTTTAAATCTTCAAGCACTATTACTCAACATTAAAGACAAGATTCTATTTTTTATTGCTTTCTTTTCTGTAAGCTATTATAAAGCATGCACAGTGGATCCTTCCGGTCAAAATACATTCTCTTAATAAATACATTCTCTTAGTTAATTAGAGACACACACTCGTTTAGCCCTGTATTAGCCCTATATTTTCTGCTGTATTCTCTCTGATTTAAAATGGCAGGAAAAGATCACGTTTTCTGTCAGCATTACCCATAATCCTCAGTTACTATGGAGACAGAGCCATGAAGAGGCAGTCGTGCTGAGTGACACGAAACAAAAAAGAGGGAAATTTCGCTTCATAGAATAGATAAAGGTTCATCACTATAGTGTAGAGTGTTGATCTTATGTTGTTCTAGCTACAAAGGACACGTGCACACATTTGCATTCACACCCGAGATGTATTTTATCAACTTTTGTATCATTTTTCATGCCCGGGAACAAAAAGCAAAACAAAACAAACATGTCAGACAGTTAGCAGAGATCAGGATCGAACTAGGGATGCTAAGAGCCG
>JACRUU010000020.1:9415263-9427763 GCA_030449085.1 Kryptopterus vitreolus
TTCAGAAACCACATACGAATGGTCAGGTGTCCACAATCTTTTGTCTATATTGTGAAATTACATACAAAAGGTATAGCCTTCTTTTTTTATATTGCATTAAGATTGGACTCAAGATTCAAAATTCAGATGTTTGCATAATTATAACAATGGAATGTCCTCACAAGGTCACGCTCTATGTTTGGTTTGCTTGTGACAGACCATCGTACTCCTCCCCTTGAAGAAGAGAGGAAAGGGTCAAAGAACAAAATTCGAGGAGAGAAGGAGAGGACCAAAAGGATTTGCCAAATAAAACGTTTAAGCTCACTGAAGCATCACTTCAAAGTAGCAACTGTGAATTCGCTCATTTGTCCACTTGCGTTAGGACCAGATTTTTATGTACACAACAACAGTGATTCCACTCGGTGCTAAAACATCATGCAGAAGTGCATCAGAACAGTTCAATTCTGACTCACGTAAACACCTATGTGTATTTGGAGAAAACTTTCATCCCACGTATTTACTGTTAATTTAATCAATTTAAAATATTAGGCATTTTATATGTATTCTTATTTGGAGGAGATGGAGCATTTAATCGCCTTTTTTGCAGTTATGTCATACTGAATATTTAATAAATTGATGTACTTCCATCTTGAGTGCATTCTAATTAGTACTACAGCTTTAATCTTTAATCAGTTTCGTGGTCACAGTCTGAAAGGTGTAGGATTAAAGGATTTAGGAGGCATTAACGTTGAATATAATATATATATATATATATATATATATATATATATATATATATATATATATATACTGAGTTTTTGGGCAGGTGTGAAAAAAATGCTGTAAAACAAAGAATGCTTTCAGAAATATAAATAATGATTGTTTATTTTTGTCAATTTAAAAAAATGCAACATGAGCGAATAAAAGAAAAATCTACATCAAATCAATATTTGGTGAGTACCTTTAGAAGAACTAGAAGTAGTGGAATTGATGGCACCCCCACAGAGTCCTGATCTCAACATCATGGAGTGTGTGTGGGATTTACATGAAGAGACAGAAGGATGTGAGAACGTCTACATCCACAGAAGATCTGTGTTTACTTCTCCAAGATGGAACAACCTACCAGCCGAGTTCCTTCAAAAATATTTATATATAAAAAAAAAAACTTATATATAGTAACAAAAGATTTAGGCAGGTGTGAAAAAATGAATAAAAAAGCAAACAAAGAATGCTTTCAAAAATGGAAGTGAAATATACATGTTCATTGTTAAAGGATGTTCTAATTGTAAAATATGGTACGTGGCTCCTTTAAGAATTATGTTCCAGTTGTTTTCCATTTAAACTGGTGATACGTTTATGTTACATACAATTTACGAAGTGTGAGTGGATGCACGTTGCTGGGTGTTTTTTGTTAACAAATCACATCTATTGCCTCTTTTATATTCCATCCTAACATTACAAGCGGTAAGCGCGACTGAGGAAAGGCCAATGCTGAAATTATCTGGGAAGGACACAGACTGAAGTTTCTTTAAATTCATTTGTTATTTTTTGTTCTTTGTTGTCCGTTACAGTTCGTGGCATGATAGAGCTTTAACCTGCATTTGTGGGCAAACTGTGTTCACAGACAGTGATTTCTCTAAGTGTTAATAAGCCCATGCAGTGATTTCTGTCGCAGTATCATGACTGTTCTAAATCCAGTGCCACCTGAGGGCCAGAAGATCACAAGAGTCCAATATCATTTTCCTCTTATCATTTGTGCACAAAGAATCCTTCAGATTCTTTACAACTTTAGGTGACTGTAAATGATATGAGATTGAACTTTTTAACAGTTTTATGTTGAGGAACATTGTTCCCAAATTGTTCCAGATTGATGGACCTTTACTTCAGAGAGAATCTGCCTCGCTAAGATTTATTAACATTGCATTCTGTTTTCATTTCCATTGGAATTTCTGGAATTAAGGTACAGGAACAGGACAATCAGCAAGAATTTGTGCATGAGATTGGTCCAGAGAGCAAATTCTTCAGGAACAGTTTAAGGAATATACCGTAAATTCTGGACTATAAGCCGCTACTTTTTTCCTAGGTTTTGAACCATGCGGCTAATAATAAGGTGCGGCTATTCTGCAGATTTTTTCCCGACCGCTAGGGGCTCTAACCGGAATTAGAATCAAAACTAAGACAAAATAAATGCAAAGAAGAAGAATGCGCTAGTTCCTCTTTAGCAGATATAAGTGGGTAGAAGCGGATAGAAGGAGGACAAACTCTATCTTTACAAGGTTAAGGTGACGTCATTTCACACACAGGAGAAATGAAGATAAATACTGTAAATAGCGCTTATTTTCTCTTGGTTCTGTCCCGTTTTAATCAGCAAAGTTGCTGCTCGGTGCTCTCTCTCTCTCTCTCCTCCCCTGCTCTTTTCCCCACACACACACACACACACACACACACACACACACACACACACACACGCGCGCAGCGCACGCACACAGACACACACACGCACAAATCAGCCAAAGTTGTTCTTGATTTTCCCTCTCCCGATATAAGCCCGGTTCACCCTACAATCCCCGTCCGGGCTCGTAGCACATACCTAGTGTCGCGGACACGGACGCTCGATATATGTTTATGCCTAACCTTTGTCTGTTCCCGATTCCCGGACTCCTGCTCTCCGGTACTCCCGGTACCACGGCGCGCAGAGCGCAAGGCTCCCTAGCCTGTCTGGCCGCTCCGTATGAGCGGCGTCTCCTGAGTTCTTTATTCTAATAAATCCTGTTTTGTATGAATTCCGGATCTCCGCGTCTCTGTGCAGCGTCCACCGTTACACCGTGTTAAAATACAGGTTAGGAAAGGATCTATTTAGGTACATACATGTACATTTACAATCCAAAGCGGAGCGGATGCGGCTTGTATGCAGGTGCGGCTTATTTATTTTTTGATTTTTTTGTTTTTTTTTTCAAATAGAGCGGATGAGGCTTATATGCAGGTGCGCTTTATAATCCAGAATTTACGGTAAGAGTAAATATAGTAAGCTGGTCCCCAAATCTCAATCTGATATGGGATGCACTGCAAAAACTGAAATCTCAAAAACTGAAAGGAAATGAAAGCTTATTTTTGCCATGAAAGATTTAAAAAATCACATTGAAAATTAGACTATAAATCTTAAAAAGAAAGAAAAGCAATCTTGGCAAGTAAATGCAACAATCTCACAAGACACAAGTGACAGATTTAAAGTGCACGAATAAATAGAATGTTGTAAAATAAATAAATGTAACAAATTAACATCAAGTGAACTTTAAAGAATAATACTGCCCTGAAAAATGCTTACATCAAAAATCTTAAGAAAACTTCCAACTTGTGTTTGTAAAAACCGAACCCATTGGCCTATGAAATGGAAGATCACAGGTTCAACGTTCAAATCCCAAACCAAGCTGCCCCTAGTGGTTAAGAAAGGAAAAGAAAAAACAAAAAAATTAAAAGCTTCAAACAGGGCATACTGGTTATAGAATATAGTAGAATGCATTATTGACTAGATATTAATGCTACTTTCCTACCAGGTCAATTTTGGTTAACCCACTGGCAGATATTTTGCTTGTGTGTATTTTGCTTGCTTCGATTCCCGTCGGCCAAGTGTGTGTGGGTTTGCATGTTTGTCCCCGTTTAGGGGGTCTCCAGGGTTTTTGGTTCTCCTGGTTCTCCTGTTTCCCCCCAGGTCCAAAAACATGCACAGTAGGTTGATTGGCCTCTTGGAAAATTGTCCCTAGTGTATGAATGTGTGTGTGAATGTGAGTGTGTGTGTGCGCCCTATGATGGATCGGCATTTCATCCAGGGTGAATCCTGCCTTAATGCCCATAGATGTCTGAGATAGGCACAGGCTGCCCGTGACCCAAGGGAAGATCGGATATATCGGTAGAAGATGAATGAATGAATGAATATTGCTTGTTTCAATGAAGGCATTTATTTACAGTGTGTGAAGGACAAACAAGTTAAGGATCTTTGGGTGCCAGATACCACAGCATACCTACAGCAGACTTCAGTAGGGGACAAAGCTGCACCTATGAGGGAGACCTATGCAATATTAGGCATGTTTTTAGGATGCCGGGGTCAGAGTGAGAGTCTTTCATGCTCTCGTTCCTCCAGAGAAGAAACATCTAGCAGATAGCAGATTAATGAACCCAGCAGTGGTAGTGCTGGGGTTTGGATTGCTTGGAATCCTTATTCAGAGCCTTAGACATCAAGATATCACTTCCTTATGGCTAATGTCTATTATATAATGTACATGTACATTTGCTGCTTTGCATCCCTTGCTAGTGTGATGTGGTGCGATGTTATAATGCTATTGTACTTGCTATGTTGTATGTTGAAACAGGTGCACGTGTATTACTGTGTGTTTTTTACTCTGTTTAGCCTCCCGTGCTGTTTGTGTCTCAAAAAGTTATCTGTGATTTATTTATTGTCATTCACAAACATTTACCTCAGCCTATTGAAGCATATTAAAGCAATATGCTTAAGGACAAGACTCAATAATGACAACATCAAAATGGGAAGGATAATTCATTCATTCATTCATCTTCTACCGCTATATCCGATCTTCCCTCGGGTCACGGGGAGCCTCTGCCCATCTCAGGCGTCTATGGGCAGTAAGGCAGGATACACCCTGGATGGAATGCCAACCCATCACAGAACACACACACACACACACATTCACACAAACATTCATACACTACGGACAATTTTCCAAGGTGCCAATCAACCTACCGTGCATGTTTTTGGACCGGGAGGAAACCGGAGAATAAACCCCTAATGCACGGGTAGAACATGCAAACTCCACACACACACATGGCCGAGACGGGAATCGAACCCGGACCCTGGCGGTGTGAGGCGAACGTGTTAACCACTAAGCCACCGTGCCCCTTGAAAGGATAATGATAACTTCTTATTATTATTGTTCTTCTTCTTCTTATTATTATTATTATTATTCATTCATTCATTCATTCATTCATTTTCTACTGCTTTATCCGATCTTCCCTCGGGTCACGGGGAGTCTGTGCCTATCTCAGGCATCTATGGGCATTAAGGCAGGATACACCCTGGATGGAATGCCAACCCATCGCAGGGCACACACACACACATTCACACACACATTCATACACTAGGGACAATTTTCCTTGGTGGCAATCAACCTACCGTGCATGTTTTTGGACCGGGAGGAAAAACCCCTGAGGCACGGGGAGAACATGCAAACTCCACACACACATGACCGAGATGGGAATCAAACCCGGATCCCGAATCGAACCTGTGCCCGACGTATTATTATTATTATTATTATTATTATTATTACTTTATGCTAAGTTGAAAAGTCACAGAGGTATTTTGGGTAATAAACATTTGGTGAATTGAAAGAAAAATGAAATGAGAATAAATAAATAAATAAATATCCACAGTGACTGATAAGCTCAATTCAAATGAGTTCAATTCTCATTTTGTGTGTTTGTGTGTGTGTGTGTGTGTGTGTGTGTGTGTGTGTATTTGTGGGTAAAAGACTGAGAGAGAGACAGGCGATGGGAGATACATATTAAATAAAACCTAAGCTGAGTTGAACCACATTGTCCGTAAAGTTGTTGTTGTTGTTGTTTTCCTTCAAATGACTTTTTAAAACTCTGTAACTAGCCAACAGTCCCGGGCCTCGCTTCACCTCATTGTAACGGCAGCATCGTGACTCACACACTTACACACTCACACACATTCACAGCGGGACTCTCCTCCCAGCATGCACCTCTGTGTGCAAACACATTCCTGTGGCCACTGACCCCCGGCCCAGCGGTTGCCATGGCAACCAGTGCCTCTCTCCATGGCGACGGCTCCCCCCTCCGTGTGGCTCGGCCCAGGCCAGGCCGGCATCTCCAGGTGACCGCCTCTCTCCTTGTGCTCTCTCTTCACTCTCTCTCTCTCTCCCTTTTTTTCTTTTCTTTCTGTCTTTGTTTCCCCCTTTGTCTCTTTCTACTCGTTTAAAGCTCATTCCTGCTTCTGTACGTTTGTGTGTGTGTGTGTGTGTGTGTGTGTGTGTGTGTGTGTGTGTTTCAGTAGAGGAAGGTTCCCTTCTCAAACAACCCTAATCATCACCCACATGCACTTTTTATTTATTTTTAAATAAATTTGCTCTCTTTCTTTCATTAATGTCACTAGAGCTGAGTAGACAATTTTGGCACTGTTACTGAACATAAGGCGCATTTCTCACGTGTGTTTTTGTTTATTCGCTTTCACTTATTTCCCTACAAAATGTGCCCACACAAAAAAATAAAAAAACGATGGAGTGTGTAATGTGTACAGTGTGAAATATAACTTCTCTTAGTCATGTGTGTGTACGTGTGTGTGTGTGTGTGTGTGTGTTTGGAACAAAGTCACGCTTTCTTTCAAAAGTCAAAAACTTTAAGTGTGTACATGGATTTGTGTGTGTGTGTGTGTTTGTGTGTGTTTGTTTGATGACAGTGGAAGGGGGTTGATTGGCAAATTGAGATATTTACCGCATTCCATTTCCTCTCTGTAGTCATGACAACCCCTCAGCGGGCAGAGCTAGATTTCAGCACATCGACACACATGCACAAGGAAACACGCGCGTGTGCACCGACCAAGCGTTAATGGAGAGGATTGGAGGCTCTGTGAGTTGCTCTTGGGGTGTTTTCCCGATCGTGGATTTAATCTCGTCCTTGACTGAATTGCGGCGGGATGGGATTCTCACACACAGCCATCCAATCCAAACTAGGGAGGTTTCCTGTTAAAGGAGTCGTGTGTGTAATTATTACCAAAAAAACACAAATTCGTGCACTTACTAAGATTCACAAGATTATGTTCTGTAAAGGTGATGTGGTTCCTTTTCTTTTTTTGTAAAAATAAGGAAATTCCTTCATGGAATTCCTTCATTGTATTATATTAATTGATGTCTACATGTAAAATTGATAGTAGTAATTGAACTATTTTAGTAATTACTTTACATTTACATTTGTGGCATTTGGCAGACGTCCTTATCCAGTGCGACTTACAACAGAGCAATTGAGGGTTAAGGGCCTTGCTCAAGGGCCCAACAGTGGCAGCTAGATGGTGCAGGAATTTGAACCTGCAATCTGCTGGTCCATAGGCAAACATCTTAACCACTGAGCCACCACCTTTAAGATAATATATCTTTCAGGAAGAGTCCTGGAAAAACAGTTTTTAGTGATCGGCCTGTTTTTTGGTTGTTGTTTTTTTTTAAGTATGAATAAAATGGTTAAAGCACATTTCAACAATATGAATTATATAAAACACCTGACCATTAGATTCAAATGTGCTTTTTGAAAATCCACATTTAGTCCCGATTTGCTGTTGAAACATCCTCCAGCTCTCTGGGAAGATATTCCACTAGATTTTGGTGAAAAGTCCCTCACTGAGGAGGCCTGGGGGGCACTCGGTGATTTAGTTCATCCTAAAAGTTGTCTTCAATAGAGTGGAGGTCAAAGCTCAGTGGCAGAGTCAGAAGTGACCTTGTAATTGCTGCAGGTTTTTGGGAGGTGGTAAGGTGTTGGCATCTGGACCAGAAGATTGCAGGTTCAAGCTACCACTAGTGGGCCCTTGAGCAAGGCCCTTAACCCTCAATTGCTCAGTTGTACGTCGCTCTGGATAAGGGTTTCTGCAAAATGCTGTAAATGTAATTTCTGGAACATATTTGGGCATCCATGTTCAAGTGAAGGGAAAAAATGTAATGTTACATATGGATAGAAATGACAGCTGTCTCAATGCACTTTTCTTCTATATAGTGTTTGTACCCACACACAGTTCCAGTCTTGGTTCAGTGATCACACTTTCCGCTTTCGTCTGAGAATGAAGTGCAGTCGGAACTCAACTTTTTCGTTTTTTCACACAGTATTTGCAAAAGGCACATGTAACAGCATGTCAGTCAACTTTAAATCTCATATTAAATCCTAAAATTAATTCAAAGTCAATCAATGTAAACTACAAGAGAGTGTGAAAGAGAGAAAACCTAAACCTAAGTGATTAACTAAGTAAACAATGACTAAGTGATTTAATATAATAAATGATAGTATATATAATATATACATATATATATATATATATATATATATATTATATATATCTATATATATAACATATACAGTGCCAAGAAAAAGTATGTGAACCTTTTGGAATTTCATGGTTTTCTGAATAAACTTTGTCATAAAATGTTATCTGATCTTCATCTAATTCATTGGTATTGACAAAAACACAATGTGTCTAAAAATAATAACACCAAAAAAAAATCCAATCTTTCTTGTCTTTATTGAACACAATCATTCAACATTCAAAATGGCAGTGGAAAAAGTAAGTGAAACCTTAGAATGAATAACTGGTTGACCCCCCCCTGGCAGCAATAACCTCAACCAGGCGCTTCCTGTAGCTGTGGATCAGACCTGCACATCGCTGAGGAGGAATTTTAGCCCATTCTTCCTGGCAGAACTGCTTTAGCTCTGTCATATTCTTTGGACGTCTCATGTGTATGGCCCTCTTCAAGTCAATCCATAGCATCTCTATTGGGTTGAGGTCTGGGCTCTGACTCGGCCACTCCAAAAGGCGGATTTTGTTTTTCTGAAGCCATTCTGTTGTGGACTTGCTCCGGTGTTTTGGGTCGTTGTCCTGTTGCATCACCCACTTTCTACACAGTTTCAGCTGATGTACAGACATTCTCACATTATCCTGAAGAATTGTCTGATATACTTGGGAATTCATCTTCCCCTCAATGATTGCAAGCTGGCCAGGCCCTGATGCAGCAAAGCAGGCCCAAATCATGATGCTTCCTCCACCATACTTTACAGTTGGGATGATGTTTTCATGACGATATGCCGTGCCCTTTCTACGCCAGATGTAGTGCTGTGTGTTTTTTCCAAATAGTTCAATCTTAGTTTCATCAGTCCACAAAACATTTTGCCAATACCGCTGTGGAGTGTCAATGTGCTCTTTTGCAAACTTAAGGCGTGCAGCAATGTTCTTTTTAGTAAGCAGCGGCTTCCTTCGCGGTGTCCTGCCGTGGATACCCTGCTTGTTCAGTGTTTTACGTATTGTAGACTCATGAACAGATATGTTAGCAAGTTCCAATGATGCCTTCAAATCTTTGGCTGTCATTCGGGGTTGTTTCTTTACCTCATTGATGAGTGTTCGTTGTGCTCTTGGTGTCATTTTGACGGGGCGCCCACTTCTAGGTAGAGTAGCAACAGTCCCAAATTGTCTCCATTTGTAGATTGTTTGCCGAACTGTAGACTGGTGAATTTCTAAAGTCTTTGAAATAACTTTGTAACCCTCGCCAGCTTCATGTAAATCAACAATTCTTGATCGTAGGTCCTCTGAAAGCTCTTTTTGGCGAGGCATGGCTCACATAATCATGTTCTTCTTGTGCAGAGCAAACTCCAAAGGTTTGAGGGGGTTTTTATCAGTCAAAGTATCTGTAGTCCACACCTCCAAACTTATTATCTTAACAAGACTCCAGGTGTGATAAAACCAATTAGCTCCAATTAGAGCTTTTTTGAGGTCATTAACTCTAAGGTTTCACTTACTTTTTTCCACTGCCATTTTGAATGTTGAATGATTGTGTTCAATAAAGACAAGAAAGATTGGATTTTTTTTGTGTTATTATTTTTAGACACATTGTTGTTTGTCAATACCAATGAATTAGATGAAGATCAGATAACATTTTATGACAAATTTATTCAGAAAACCATGAAATTCCAAAAGGTTCACATACTTTTTCTTGCCACTGTATTATATATATATATATATATATATATATATATATATATATATATATATATATATATATATATATATATATATATATATATATATATATAGATATATATATAGATATAGATAATAATGATATATTAATAATATATAGAAGATTAGTATATGGCATGCATAGCAGAATAAGGATGAATTCTTTGATTGTTGTGTTTTACTCCTTTGATTCCACAACAATTTGTCTCTTTTTGAAAAAAATTTAAAATAAAAACATACCCTGCATACCCTGTTTTTATTGGAAGCGGGAAAATACAAAGGTGAATTATTACAAAGCACTGATACTGGAGACTCCTTCCCAAACATGTTCAATGACAATATTAAATCATATTCTTTAATAAAGCCATTTTGACAACACATATGCATGTGCCATAGAGGAACATAGAGGAAAAAAATAGCTGGGATGATTTTTTTTACAGTCAATTCAAACAGACAAATATATCTGCATCCGTCTAGACATATCCTGACCATGTACAGATTTCCTAACACAGACACACACACAGACACACACACACACACACACAAGACACACATTCTTAAATAAACTAAAGGTCTGTCTAAACAGGAAGCAGGACAGGATGTCATTTCTCTGCATTTACCTTACACAGAATGTGTTTGTGTATATATATGTGTGTGTGTGTGTGTGTGTGTGTGTGTGTGTGTGTGTGTGTGTGTCAGTAAGCGTGCTCGAGAGAGAGAGAGAGAGAGAGAGAGAGAGAGAGAGAGAGAAAGAGAGAAGAAGAAAGAGAAAAGTGGATTTTCTGTAAACATGCACGTAAGCAGTCTGTTTTTCATACAATAATGCACATAATTAATGTGAAAGTGAACTCCTGCAGCTTTTGTATACACATGTCTAAGAATAGCACTTGTTTTGCTGGTGAAGAACAGAACCCGACGACCGGAAGAACTGCAAACAGATATAAAAAATAAATAAATAAATAGAAGAAGGAGTGGGAAGAGTCAGAGACATCGGAGAGACAAAACGTCACACTGTTTCTCTGTGTATCTCTGAAGAGCTACAGTTGCTCTTGCTACACTTACTATTATCAGACTTCTTAGAAGTGTGTGTGTATGTGTGTGTGTGTGTGTGTGTGTGTGTGTGTGTGTGTGTGTGTGTGTGTGTGTGTGTGTGTACATGTTTGTGTGTATGAGTTTGTGTCAGTAAAGGGGCTCGTTTCTATGTCAGAACCCTTCTTCCACAAGCAGTAATGATCAAAGCACAGCTGGACCCCCTACCATACCACCTCTCATCTACAGCAAATCCATCTAGAGAAAATCCATCTCCAGCCAAATCGCTCAGCCATACACACACACTCTCACTCTCACACATACACTCACACACACATCACGCAAACCACCCTGTGAGCTAAAATCAGTTAGTTTGATGTTGGTTTGCAGATCATTTTCCGCATAATGTCACATGCACCCAGGGTCATCAGCGTGTGCCATTAGTGTTTTTAAGCTCAGAATGTTCACCGTCAGCTACATTTCACTCAGGCTTCAGTGCTGAATAAGAGTGTGTGCTCAGCAGGAGGTATGCACATTACACATTGGCCATCCTCACACACACACACACACACACACACACACACACACACACACACACACACACATATATATATATATATATATATATATATATATATATATATATATATATATATAGTATAGATAGATAGATAGAGATAGATAGATAGATAGATAGATAGATAGATAGATACCATATACCTTAATTGTACAGGACAAAGGTAAACAACACATGTAGCAACACATCCAGGTCTTTTATTCACATGGATGCACAGAACAAATATAACAACACAATGCATGCAGTTAGCATCAGAATTAGTATCACAAAGACAGTTCGTATTTTGTGGTGTGTGATTTATAGCAACATGTTTTGTTCAGGCTTTTTTTTTTATTTTGGGATTTTTAGAACTGAACTATGATTTAACGTAAATAATGTAAACATGTAAAACATTAAGTACAAAAAAGAAATGTGTGTAAATGAATGGTGCAGGGGTTACATTATACATTATATTATATCATATTATATATATATATAGGAGAATAAAAATGAACAAAAATGAACACGGAACTCAAAACTACACAAAATGAACCTGGACACAACATAAAGTGTACATTTGAAATGAACGTACAAAAAAAATTAACTAAACCATGATTTGAAAATCCGAGGTATTTACATAATCATGAATTTCTGTACCAGTTATTCTGTACCAAATATTAGTATTACGTTATTTATTATTCATAACATTTGTGATGAACATGTACAGCATTGAGCAGACGCCCTTATCCAGAGCGACGTACAAAAAAAGTGCTTTGAATCTCCATCTAATAAGACATTAACACTAGTATGATCGATTATAAACTAAAGATACAAACAACCTTGAACTCAGTTGAGCGTTGTTGTTTTTTGGGGTTTTTTTGTTTTATATGCCAAGACAGTTCAAAGACAAAGAAGTGCTAGTTCAATTGTTCGGGAAGAGATAGCTCTTCACTCGTCCCTATCTCTTCCAGAAAAAAAAAACCCTCAACTGAGTTTAAGACTAGTAAACAGTTTATATTTGTTAGACCCCATATTGGTAATACAGATGTGTATTTATGTGCATGTAGGTGTATTTTACATTGACTTAACAGTTCTACTTATTTCTGCGTACTTTAACAAATATCTTCTTTCTTTCCTTGA